>KZ651208.1:720388-733085 GCA_001010745.2 Gerris buenoi
GGACCCCCCGCCATTCCCTACCCCAATAATTAACTGCAGATGTCGCCCATGACCTACAGTAAGATATTGTACTGCAGTAGGCATCAGCATAGCATTTTGTAACGAATACGTTCTAAAACAATTATTGATACTGGGGTGTGGAGTTGAGTCAGACCCCCCCCCCCCCAATAATTGCAGAAATGCATAAAAGCACTGTTTTCAGAGGTCATAATTTCATTAAAATCAATTATTTAGTATAGTAATGATACAGATTAATTAAGTAATTATTGTGAAGGGGTTCCTCAGATGAGCGACATTGATCTTAGGGTTCCGCAAGGGTATAAAGGTTGAGAAACACTGACCTAATGGTAAGACATCTAGTCCAATGAACTAGCTACTTCATTCCTCTTCCCTCTTCCTTGAGACTTAAGCTGAGGGACGTACAATTGTCTGAATAATGCATTTTATGTATTTATATAATTTAATGGATATTAATATTAATATAGAAATAAAAATCAATTAAAAAAGTAATATTAAAATCGTTTTAATAGTCATGATAATAAAAATAATAATTATTATTATGTTATAGAAAAATTAAAAAATGATTATAATAAAAAAAAAAATTGTCTGCCAATTAGTGTGGCACATGACTTCCTCGGGTCCAATTGCGTACTTTGATGATGGTTTACTATTATAATCTATAATTGTCTTATTTATTTGATTCCCCTTTAATTTCCTTTGCATCCGGGCTTACCGAAGGTAACAGAAGCATTGCGATCGTTCCCTAAAATAAATTCCAAGATAGAAATTCGTATTAGGAAACATTTTTGGTCTTTTGCTTATCAGTCAGTCTGTGGTTCAACATTTTTGGTCTCGTGCTTATCTGTCAAGATGTGGTTTAACATTTTTGGAACCAACCTATGTGTCTCTCCAGTCCTGAAATTAGCTGTTTTTTTAAAAAAATAAAAATAAATAAAATAAAAGAGGGAAACTATTAAATTAATTAGACAATGGTTGGTCGTTTAAGTTTAAGCAATACATGATTATAATCCACGATGATAAGGATGAGCTTCGTGACACACCAGTTGGCAGTTGATTTTTTTATATCTGTCACCTATGCTTGTTTTTTTAAATGAATAAAAATATTAATTATAAGCAATATTAAATGTTTGTAAAACTTGAAATTGCGAGTAATATGGGATAGTCTGAGGGCTATGATCGACAAACCATCTAAATGTCTTCAATATTTAACGATTACTTTTAAAGATATAGGTGTGTTAATAAATATATGTATATAATTCTGTAAGCTCAGAAGCAATATTGCGTATGACTTATAACATCTACTATAGTTAACATATTAAGATACACTTAAGGGCAGTTGAAATATTAAAAGATAGTATTATAAGCAAAAATAAATAAAAAGGTCCGTTTACACTTTGATTAGTGCGAGTGCGAGTGTTTAGTAAATTATGCAAGTGTTTAGTGCAAGTGTTTAGTGATTAGTGCTTAGTGATTAGTGCTTAGTGATTAGTGCAAGTGATTAGGATGTCGTTTTATTTTGAGGAAAATTTTATATTTTATAGAACATTTATTTTTTTATTATTTTTTAGGAGGGGCAGTGTTTTGTTGATTTTTGACACATTGTGACAGTTTTTTGACCAATTATTTAAACATTTTTACTTTTAAATTGTGTAATTATAAAATAAAAAACCCTGACATCTAGGTTGGAGAGGGGAGGCCTACTCGCAGATCCACTAAACAGTGCAAGTCTACTAAACAGTTAACAGTTCACTCGCAAAATTACTAAACACTAATCACTAAACACATGGTCTCCAAACGGATTTAGTGATTTTACTAAACACTTGCACTAAACACTCGCACTCGCACTAATCAAAGTGTAAACGGGCCTTTAGTGGTTTTACTAAACACTTGCACTAAACACTCGCACTCTCACTAATCAAAGTGTAAACGGGCCTTAAATGTATTGTATTTTATATAAATAATTAATAAATATAAAAACAAATAGTGCTTATTTCGTGCTAATCAATTATTGTTTTTATTAAGAATATCTTATGTAATTTATTTTAAAAAGAAAATAGTGACCATTTTTCACTTGCTCTCATTTATTTTTAATATTATACTCTGAATATAGTATCATGAAAGATTGTTATATCGAAGCCAAGGTCCATCTACTTTACCATCTGACGACTTTCAGCTTACATGAAGTAGAAAAAAAGTAGTTAGATGAAAATTATCGATATTCAGAACGATCCAATGATATATTGTCTAATACGTCTTATGTGAATTATTATTTTAATCTTTATATTTACGATTACCTTTCATTTTTTTGTCCAAAAACTGTTGAATGGCCTCACAAATCACGAATGTTTGATTGACTTGAGATAGACATTGTGACATTACAAGGATTAAAATTACATGCTTAAACGGCTGATGCTTCGCCAACTTAGAAAATTGTTGTTAAAAAAATGCAGCGTGCTTAATTCGACCTCACGTAATACTGGTCAGGGATCTGCCATTAAAAATCATTAATCATTTTCTATTTCGCCCTCACTGGTTTATCTCTCTACTTGATCTAAATAAGATGTTTCAAGTTTTAGACATACAAAACCTACAAAGAAGAAAATGTTCAACATCTAGTCTCCTTACCTTTCAAAGTTGACACAGGCAATTTAGAGCTTAGCTTATTATTTAGAGATTTAGCTTTTAGTTAAAAATAAATAATACCATTTCGCAAGCATTTAAAATGGAGTTTCTTTATACTTTGTTTAAACAACCTTTCAAAGTTGACACAGGCAATTAAGAGCTTTGTCTTAAAAAAATAAATAAATAATAATAATCAAATAATACTTATCTCTAAACTTAGAAGATAAAGTTTCTATATGTACTTAAAGTTTCATAAGAGACCTTTTCTTAATTTTAGTATAATATAGAATAATTATAATGTAAAAGCACGAATAACAGTTTAACTTTTAGGATAGGGCTCTGTTTGCTTAGTCAACGTGCCCTTTTTATTTTCTTATAATTTCAATTTTAATTAACACACTGTTTCTAGTATTATCACGCAACTTAATAGTCATTAGACGTGTTACAACTTAGTAAGGACAAAATGTTTGTCCCTAAGAAGTTGTATGTGAGTAAGTAATACACGAAGAATTGAATAACAGAATGCCCGAGTTTCAAGTTTAGTAGGGACAAACTATTCGTAAATAGTAGTCCCCAGTAAGTTGTAACAAAGAATTAAATAACAAAATACCTGAGTTTCAAAATTGAGAAATGATGTACACTTTATATTGTTGCTGTAAATAAGGACTTAATGTAAAGAAATACAATTTTTAACAATAAGTGTAAAATTATTAGTATTTAATTCACATGATGAATGATAGCAGAAAACCTATTTAAACTTCTACTAGTATAATTTGAAATCTATTCTTTCCCTTACATAGATTAATCGTTATGGTATTATAACAAATCCAGTTTAGCCTTTCACATAATTTAAATATTAAATATTTCTGCAACAAGCAAAGCTATTGTTAATACGTAACATGTATCGAATAAAATAGCACTGCTTTTCCTAGACGTGTATTAATAGTTTTACTGCTATAAATTATCCAGTTCTTAGTTAAAGGCCCCCATACACGATCAAACATTTTGCGCAAAGTGTTTGCGCAAACCTGATGTCGGGCAAATTTAGTTTAACATCATGCACAAACATCAAACAGCCCCATATACGGTCAAAATGTTTGCGCAAACATTTTCACCGCGTATGGGGGCCTTAAAACTTCAGATATATTTTAGAACTAATAAGATTAACAAACAGAATTAAAAATAAGAAAAAAAAATTATTTGTATAATTAAAGCAAGCGCCTTACTATAAATATATATTGAATATAAGAGAAAAGTTGATCATGATGAGTTTATAGTGAAAGAGTATGTTTGTTAAAGGAGTTTGGATTGAAATAGGACTGTTTTCTACCTACCCGGCCAATTAATTTAAAATATTATAAAATATATCTCTTCCCTACTCTACAGCTTCTGCTTGAATCAGGATGAAATTTTACATGATTATATTTTATTTATTTAAAAAACAAAGTGTCATTTTTGACATATATACCCAAAATAAGCAAAACAATTCAAGTAACAGGCTTCCTTATTACACTTTTTCCCGTCTTTGGAAGCTTACGTTTACGCGAGCGTTGCGCGTGAACGCTTGGGCGGATAACGTTTTCCGACGAACTCAGCCTGGGCACTGGTAAAATAAATATGTGTACCAAATCTTCATCTAACTCGGTGATCTTTTACTCAAGTTATCGTCATCTGTAGATTTCGTGGTGATTTTGTGACGGTGATTTTGGTCGTTTTTTTCGGATTCACTCCCGGGCTCCAGAACGTGTCATAAGGAACTTCATAAGGAACGTTCCAAAAAGCAATATTTAAAGCAGATACAAGTTCTTAGGCTTCTTTTTTTCAATAGTTCTCCCACAATCTTTTCAGATCCAGGTGTATTTAATGTCAAATTATAAATACTATCAAGTTTATCATTTGTTTTTATGTATTGTAAGATTAGTTACATCCTTCTTTTTTATTGCTTGAGTCCTCGAACTCTGAAGAACAAAAGCCGCAAACCGCAGTTTTAATTCTGACGAAAGCTTTGGGCCAAGGGTTTGAGAAATATTCTTAATATGTATTTCTGTAAACTTCTCAACTATAAGAAACATTCAAATTTAAATACCAATATAATGTTTTTATCATCAAAATATATAATTATAATTTAATATTTTTTTATAATCAATTACGTGAATTAATTTAATACACACATTACAAATTTATATACACAAGTAAGTTACTTTTAATTTGTTTAGTTATATTTCTATTTAAAGATAAAATTTGAAAAATCAATAATTTATTTTACAAAGGGAACGAAGCGTCGATTTTTAGCTTCCGTGCTCAACAGAGGTTATAGAAGTATTGTGATCATTCTAAAGAACGATTTTTTTTGTACTTGAAATTCTTTTGGTACTTATTTAGATTGTTACTCCCCTTATAAAAAATAGAGAGGAGTACAATCTAAAGAAGTTGTGCGGAATATTCTTCTTTAGACCGTAACTCCTCTTATGGAAAGAGATGTGTGATATTCTTTTGTCCCAAAGTACATTGGACTAAACATCCCTTTGTCTTGATAGACAGTTATTTACATTCGAAAACAACATAGGGGGAGTAATAATTTAAAGAAGTACCAAATATATCTATGACAATAAATTATAACTAAATATAAACACCCATGAGTGCCCATATGAATTTTTCCAGGGGGGGGGGCCAATGCCACCGGCAATATTAAATGTTTGTAAAACTTGAAATTGCGAGTAATATGGGATAGTCTGAGGGCTATGATCGACAAACCATCTAAATGTCTTCAATATTTAACGATTACTTTTAAAGATATAGGTGTGTTAATAAATATATGTATATAATTCTGTAAGCTCAGAAGCAATATTGCGTATGACTTATAACATCTACTATAGTTAACATATTAAGATACACTTAAGGGCAGTTGAAATATTAAAAGATNCTATCTTCCCACCGGGGAGCTATTCTCGGGCACAGGAAATCACAACATCGATAAGGGCGTAAAACCGACTTTGTCCGAGCGCTACAATACAAACCCTATCCACAATTCTGTTTTCAGCGAAACATTATTTTTTCATCATCATTAATCGTTAACAATCATACTCGATCCAACCATATCAAGATGACGGCATATAACTATAAATCATACCCCGAGGTGAAATCGAGAATAAAGGGGGTAGGTTCCTTGAAAGCAAAACACCTGACTGGACTACGGAAGTATATATTTTTCCCCTTTTCCTGAGAGCTAGGGGGGGGGGCAAGGCCCCACCCCCCTGCCCATATATATGGGTGCCCATGTAAACACCATATAGTGAAATAAAAAAAAAAACATAGAGGAGTATATAATAATCTAAAAAAGTACTATTCTTTTCTCCTCAACAAAAATGCATTTTAGACATTAAGGTCTGCCGATATCTTGAAAACTGCTTGTACGGTTTTGAGAGAATTTCGATTTTTGTCAAAGTTTTATCTTCACGCTAACTTCAATCTTAAGCGCCAATTGATGTGCATAGTAACACTCGTATTTTTGAAATTAATTACATACATGTGACAATTTTCATATAGTGGTAGGACACAAAAAACTATACTGGCCATTGTTAATGGCAGAACTATGCTGAAAATCTGAATAAAAACTATCATATTTATCATTGAATTTAATATTCAATTGTTTTATTTAATTATATTAATAGTTTTTAAGTTGCCATTCGTAGTAAAATTGAATCTTTAATAACGACAACGACAATATTTAACACTAATGAAATTAATTTAAAAAACATTATCGCCAAAAAGATTTCAAAGAAATATAAGCTCTATCAGCTAATGGTAATCTTAATAAAATATTATTATAAAGGTTTAATCTCTAATCTATTTAGATTAGTTCAAATGAGGAGAGAAGGGCTGGAATACTGGAATGTGGAGAGAGTATAATGTAGTGTTTAGTAGTCATGAGTGAGATAGAACAAGAGGGTAGTGTAGTGGGGGTGGAGGTGCAGTACCTCAGAAGGCCAAACAATTCTGCCCAAACTCTAGCTATATAAATCCTGCACACCGGCCACCAGCCACACAAGACTTCCGTACTTAAACCAACAGTACATACTATTAGCGCTTTTTTCGGTTTTATACGAAACATTACTTTCATTCATTCATCATTTGTTTATATTAATTATTAATTAATTACTAATAATTATTTAGTATATCGGAGTGATTATTATTACGTATCAATATTATAATATTTAAATTTATCTAATCTAAAAAAGAGCTTCAGTTGAATCTGATCTTTAAATCATTTTAAAATATATAATCCGCTTCAAATTTGCGTACTATCACGTCAGAAGTGTTAAGGAGATTCAAGACGGCGTTGTTCAAGGCAGAGACGATAAAATCAATTGATCTTCCTAGTACCAGATTGGTACCTCCTCAATCCATCACAAGACATTACGGTAAGCGTTAACTGCTCATTTCCTTTAATTTGAGGCTATTCTATACAGACAGACGACGCTGTATCATAGTCTCTACAGCCTCTTCCTTTTTCAGCTATGAATTTGAAAAACAAAACAATCAATTTTAACAACCTTAATAGTTTTTCAGATTGAATTTATGCAAATGAATGAAAATTGTTTTTTTTTTTGTTTTTGTTTTTAAATTATTTTATTTTGTTATACATTTATCTTAAAAAAAAAAAACCTGACATTCTAAATCTACTTATGTACTTTTTCTGTCAGCTAAAATATTATTTATACTACCTGGTTAATTCGCATCCACTCCCGATGCATCACTTAAATTGTTGCTTTAAGTCAAAATCGAGGAGCATAAAAAAAAATAAAAAAAAATAAAATAAACATCCCTGAAAATTCTTACATATTTCATATTACAATAAAATATAATTATAAAGTATCTCAATGTATCATCGGTACTTTATAAGACAGACATAAACAAAAATACATATTCATTCGTTTGATTAGAAAATATTTAATAGTTTTCTAATAGATCTCATATGATTTGTATGCTGAAAAAGGAAATATAAACATTGTTTTATTATTAATTGTATATTACCTTAAGTAGATTCTTAGAAATTTTAATTAACGTACTATACTAATTTAATTATGAATGGTAAATTATTTAAATAATGGTTAATTATATTGTCATCACCGCTCAAAAAGTGGCTAGTGTTCCTTGACAATTTAATCAATTTTATAATTCTAGTTTTTTTTATCAATTGGTAAGTTCTTAGTTAGACAAGTAAAAATGATGAATTATCTTTTTAAAGTATAAAGGAAACAAAACATCTAGACATACAAGCAAGTATACTTAATATTGCAGAATAGTAATCAATAATTAGACTAAAGATTGTACACAAATAGGGAGATTACAAATACCATACAATGACCAATATTTACTTTCTTTAGATATGATCTCCAAAGATAATGACTGAATGTATTATTGGGTCCATTATATAGCTATTTGTTATGCAAATATGGACAAGATTTTCTCCTTTTAATAAATAGGTTACGTAAAGATAAAAACAAAACAACAAAAAAACTTTTTACAACAACTGCTGGAAATAAATCAAATTGGAAAATAATTATTTCACTTTTAGATTTTCATTCCAACTAATCGGAGTCAACTGTTTGTTTACAACTAAATCTTTTATCTCGATAATTGTATAACTATCTCAATTATTAAATTAATTGGCTGTCTCTGGTAATAGTTGGAGGCATATTAGTTGAATTCATAGTTTATTACCCTAAGTTAACTATGCTAAATTTTTCAGTTTTTTATTTTTGAGTTCTATAAATTCAAATTGAAAAAATGATATTTTTGTCAAAGAAATGTTAATAAATTACGCTAAAATCACATTGGCTAAGAGGAATAATCATCCATTATATTTTTATTTTTGATTAATCAACATTACTCATCTCTTTTACAAGTTCACATCACAAATACGGAAGAAGTTAAAACACAAATTACTTGATTTGATCCCTATGACATATAATATTATTAAAAATATAACCAACGTAATTAATAAAATGATTAAGTCAAAAATATTTTTAATATGAACTTGAGCGGGTGGTACTTTAGATTGTTACTACACTATATTTTTTTACAATATAAATGACTTTGACTAAATAACTGAAAATAAGGCAAAGGGATGTTTAGTCCAATGTACTATGGGATATGTGTTATATATAACACTTCTGTTTTTGTAAGGGGACTAACAGTCTGAAGAAGAAAATTCTGTACACCTTCTTTAGATTATTATTAATCCCCTCAGGTTTTTTATATGGGGGAGTAACGATCTAAAGAAGTGCCCAATAAGTCATTGTATAACATTTCGTTATAAAACCAAAATTATTTTAATAATATCTGGTTCGACAACATATCATAAAAATTAAGTCGGTTTTATGATGGGTTAGACATTTAGACATGTCAACTAAGATTGTGCGTGATCGAAAATTATATTAAGGCATTTATTAATCTTCTGCTGAAAAATACAAACAAGCATAATATTAGTATCTAGTTAATTTCGGATTTAGATTTTCACCTGATAGCAATTGCATGATAGTTAATCGTTAATAATAAAAATTATAAGACAATAAAGTAATTTTGAAAATTAATGCAATGTTAATAATACACACACACATAACATATATATATAAGTGTGTACACGAGGTTATACGAGTGTTAATAAAAATCCCAACTATAAAATTTTCTTAAAAGTATGTACAGACAATTTAAGCTGGAGAAATAATAAAAACAAGTTAATACACAATTTCTCGCTCGAATGATTTTATTAATCTTACTTAATGTTTTACAACTTTTTTTCTAATATCACACATAATATCTTAATCTTTAAACAAGATTTATTCACACCTTTAATGCTTAAAAACAAGATTTATTAACAATGAATGCACAAAAAAAACATCAATAAAAAAAAACTAATGACCTACATCAACATCACTTGATAAACCACTAATATTACCATTAACCTTTTGCAGATACATAAAAATGGCTTTAAAGTAACTATTATATTTTTTTGCTATACTTTTTTCTTCATAAATTGAATCATATGAATAATTAAGGGATTAATAATTATGCAATTTTTATGAGAANACGTATCTGAACAAATTGTTATAACAGAGAACGGAAGATGTTCGCTTTGGAATAGGGTGCGTCTTATATTCGATTAATGTTTTTTTTCCAAATGTGTTTGGTTCGAAAATCAGGATGCATCTTGTAGTCGATACCATTCGGTACTAAACAAATTTTAAAAAGCTATAAAATTAAAATTAACAAAAAACATAGAACATAATATAAAATAAATACATAAAATAACTTCATACTCGTATTATTTTTTCAATTCCATTTGACAGTAGTAATTTAAACTTTAATTTCTAAATTAATTTTTTATCATTTAAACAATATTCATCTCATTGTGATATCTTTCGTACATCATTATTTCTCCACAAGTCATTTCTTTTTTATAGTCATTAGTAAAGTCATTAAGGGAATCTCGAGTGGGACAAAGCTGCATCTTTGTCATAAGAACAGTTGATTGTTGAGAAACTACATTGCAACATTTCGATTGCTGGCATTGCAAATGTATCCTCACCACAGGAGATTCTCGCTTTCACTTCGCATTTCTAAACAACAGGAATTATACTAAACATCTTTTTATAAACATAAGTTAGATCAATATAAATATGTATCTGGTGTCTGATTTAAATATAAAAACAGATGTTTATAACTATATAAAGCGTTGAATAGTAACTATTATTTCAATCTGGTAATAAGGAACATGATATTATAAATTATAAGTTGGTAATATAATATAAAATGAACGGTAATAAAATAATAAAAGAACATAAATAGAATTATAAGTACAAATTAATTGTAGCGATCTAACCTCGATTTATGAATTGATAAAAGTACAATCTAAGTACTTCATTTGTCATATTTAATTAAATATTTCCTAGGTAAAGTTTATTTTTTTTTTATAACATCATTATACTTCATAAATTGAATCATATGAATAATTAAGGGATTAATAATTATGCAATTTTTATGAGAAACGGAAATCTAGAGGAAGTAAAAAAATATATTTTATTGATGAACTTGATAGTTAGGGCCATAAGAATATTTTTTATATTAGGATCACCCGATGGACTACTTCCTTTGAATAAATATAATAGAAATATGCCTATTCAACAAAAAAAAAAAAAAAAACATAATTTTAGACCTTGAGAATTCAATTAAATGGATATAGAGTTATCGCACCTATAAATTTAAAATAAATGTTACTTAAATAAAAGCAAGAAGCAATTAAGTTTATTATACTAATTATTATTAGTTCTGGTTGACCCAAAAATATGTCAATACTCACATTACTATAACTAATTAAAAATAGATATATGTATTATCAAAATTATATTTTAATACAGTGTATGAGTCAAATTGTACATTATCGCAAAATCGTTCCCAAAGCGTTCATTTTTTTACATAATTAATTTTTTTTTTACAGTATACATCTAAGTCTTAAAATAATTAAGACATACAAGCAAGTATACTTAATATTGCAGAATAGTAATCAATAATTAGACTAAAGATTGTACACAAATAGTAATCTAAAGAAGTACTATTCTTTTCTCCTCAACAAAAATGCATTTTAGACATTAAGGTCTGCCGATATCTTGAAAACTGCTTGTACGGTTTTGAGAGAATTTCGATTTTTGTCAAAGTTTTATCTTCACGCTAACTTCAATCTTAAGCGCCAATTGATGTGCATAGTAACACTCGTATTTTTGAAATTAATTACATACATGTGACAATTTTCATATAGTGGTAGGACACAAAAAACTATACTGGCCATTGTTAATGGCAGAACTATGCTGAAAATCNATGAGTAATAGAAAACTATATATAGAATATATTTTCTTTGGGCCTTAAAGGGTTAAATAACTTAAGCTTCTTCCTCCTTTTCTTTAGAATAAAATCGCTATATTTCGCCCTAACTAAGAGCTTCTTCAGGCTGATAATATTTTCTAAGACATATCCTTATTAAGAATTAAGCAACAATTTAAATCAGTTAAAATATTATCAGCCTGAAGAAGCTCTTAGTTAGGGCGAAATATAGCGATTTTATTCTAAAGAAAAGGAGGAAGAAGCTTAAGTTATTTAACCCTTTAAGGCCCAAAGAAAATAT
The DNA here is from genome assembly GCA_001010745.2 of Gerris buenoi. Classification (NCBI taxonomy): domain Eukaryota; kingdom Metazoa; phylum Arthropoda; class Insecta; order Hemiptera; family Gerridae; genus Gerris; species Gerris buenoi. The sequence continues at coordinate 732,213 of KZ651208.1, forward strand.
ATTCTATATATAGTTTTCTATTACTCATCATTTATAAAAAGAACATATTATATACTACGTTTTTAAATTTTCTGTTGACTAAATAAAAAATCATAAATTTGAAATCCGTCAAACTGAAGATTGTAAATATGGGATATGTCAAACAAATAAATTAACTTGTGGATTTTTTCCGAACTAACTTTCCATACAGTAAAATGTGCTGAAAACGAATTAAATTCTGCTGAAAGATGGCTAAAGGTATTAAAATGTTGAATTGTCATCGTGTTCTGAGCTTTTCTAAAAGTTTCAAATGTCTAGCTACTCGGGAAGTGAGTTAAAAATCGATTGCAAGATTTGTACTGGACAAACTAACTAATAAACAATAAAGCATGCTAATAAAAACGTAGTAATTACAAGCCCGAAGCAAACAAATAGTTTGAAACTGTGGAGTAATATGGCTTCATGAGGTATATACTTACATGTAAACTAATATTGACTGCACAAATGTGATCCCAAGGAGAAAAAAATCCATCTACTATAAGAAAAAACTAAGAGCTAGTTATCCTTAATTTTTTTTTTTTTTTTTTATATTATTTTTTATAATTGTGTATTAATATTTTCAATTAGATGAATTTAGATTTACTATGCACTTACTTGTTTTTAACCATTTGTCTTGTACTTATATGAGTCCCAGAATAATTTATAGACTTAGTAGAGAGTTTAAACAAAAAATACTATAGATATAATATATATAACATTTTCAAATAATTTTATTAGCATTATAGAACAAATCTCTTTTTTAAATTAATTTTATTTAAAAGTAGTAAATAAATTTTAGGCATAATAAAAGAAAGTGATTCTCGTAGTTTAGTAAATTTAAAAAAAAAAAAATAT
>KZ651208.1:733238-750906 GCA_001010745.2 Gerris buenoi
TACTCTCAAAACTCGACATTCATCATCTTTTATAACAATCTCGCATTTCGATTTCTATTTGAATAGTTAAATTGTTAATAAGTTATTAATAGTTGCTTGAACTTAAATATCTCTCTATTAATTTCATCAGAATTAAAAAGATATTTCACACTCGTATTATTTTTTCAATTCCATTTGACAGTAGTAATTTAAACTTTAATTTCTAAATTAATTTTTTATCATTTAAACAATATTCATCTCATTGTGATATCTTTCGTACATCATTATTTCTCCACAAGTCATTTCTTTTTTATAGTCATTAGTAAAGTCATTAAGGGAATCTCGAGTGGGACAAAGCTGCATCTTTGTCATAAGAACAGTTGATTGTTGAGAAACTACATTGCAACATTTCGATTGCTGGCATTGCAAATGTATCCTCACCACAGGAGATTCTCGCTTTCACTTCGCATTTCTAAACAACAGGAATTATACTAAACATCTTTTTATAAACATAAGTTAGATCAATATAAATATGTATCTGGTGTCTGATTTAAATATAAAAACAGATGTTTATAACTATATAAAGCGTTGAATAGTAACTATTATTTCAATCTGGTAATAAGGAACATGATATTATAAATTATAAGTTGGTAATATAATATAAAATGAACGGTAATAAAATAATAAAAGAACATAAATAGAATTATAAGTACAAATTAATTGTAGCGATCTAACCTCGATTTATGAATTGATAAAAGTACAATCTAAGTACTTCATTTGTCATATTTAATTAAATATTTCCTAGGTAAAGTTTATTTCAAATGTTCGATTTACTTCCCTTTCCATTTCTATTTTATACTCAGCTTTTAAGTTATAATAATTATTAAAGTAAATAATAAAAAAAAAATTCTAATTATAAATTTAAATTAAATTGAGAATCTTTTTAATAAGAAAAAAAGAAAAAATAAATGTTTATTAATATGTATTTAATTTAAAAAACCTTTTTTACTGTTACGAGTACTTTTGCCTTGATATAACTTCCTTTCGGTTCGGAGTTTGAATTCATATACATATTAACTCATGTAATCGTGTTTGATGGGAAAATAGGTATAGAATAATTTTGAAAAAAAAAAACACATATAATTTTATATATGTGTGTATATTATATTCTATTATTAAATGCAAAGGTTTGTTTCTGAACTTTTCATACATCATTTCAAAATGTAGGGCAAGGAAAGAAAGGATTTTTTAAACAAGATAATTTTTTTACAAAAAGAACAGTGAACTATAAACTTTTATTTAGCTTCCTATCAGTTGAGTATAATCGGAATAAATAGGAGTGCTAAAGAAAAAAAACTTTCTGTATAGCAGATCTCATTAATTGTTTGTATTGCTTAACTCAAATTCTTATCTCGGAAGAAAATAAACTGGAGTTTCCTTGCAAAACAAAAAAAAGGAAATATATTAATCCTGCGATCTATTTGCGGAATATGTTACGAAACTAAAATCATTTATGAAAAAGTGTTAAAAAGAAGAAACACTTATAAAAATAATATAGCTATAAATTAAAAACAGAAAATACTATATGAGAGTGAAAGGAAATGAAATAATGAGTAAAAAAAAAACTCTATGGAAAAATAATGCAGTGATAAATAAAACACGAACAACGAAGAAAGAAACACTGAACAATAAGTTACGAAATTTCATTACCTTTAAAAGCCAAAGCATTAATGTAAAATGTTCAGTCTTATTTATAAAATGCTATAAATACTGTCTATTTCTTAGTAGCTCTTGATTGACAATAGATAGGCACACACACCTCTTGTTCTTTGGAGTATGAAATTAAACAATTATTTTCAAACTGTCCTTGAAACATATATCTTATTTTCACGATATTTCAACAAAGAATGAAAAGGATATTAACAGAAGAGAAGTTACCTCAAAAAAAATTATTTCATTGCAAATAAAATTGTCCTAAACAAATTTTAAAAAGCTATAAAATTAAAATTAACAAAAAACATAGAACATAATGTAAAATAAATACATAAAATAACTTCATGTTTAATTTTAAGCATGCTATGAGAATAACTCTTTTGTAACTTCAAAATACTATTACCGTGTAATGCTTCGAATATAAGACTTTTTTCTACTAAGTTCTCTTTCAAGAATACCACTGAGATCTGGTTTTTGTTTTAACTTTTTATTTACAATTTTTTTAATTTTGCCGGGATAGGATTGTCGAGCCCTCCTATTTCATTATTTTTTAGGAATTTTAACGTGTTCAATTTCAGATGAGATTTTGTGTGAAACGGGGAAGAGTGTTGTACCTATCTATTTCTTCAAAATTTTATTTTCAAAATCTGGCCTTGCTATTTCTCTGTCAGCATGGCGTCTAACTTACATCTAAATAAAGATTCAAATGTGCCTTACATCTAAATTAAGATTTAATATTCCAACAGTATGCCATGGTAGGCTGCCTAAATTCGACGTATCTGAACAAATTGTTATAACAGAGAACGGAAGATGTTCGCTTTGGAATAGGGTGCGTCTTATATTCGATTAATGTTTTTTTTTTCCAAATGTTTGGTTCGAAAATCAGGATGCATCTTGTAGTCGATACCATTCGGTATAATTTCTTCTGTCATTTTAATAATATTAAATAAAAACAAATGTTAATTGTCTTCTCGAGGTTAATTTTGATACAGTTATTAATTGAAATGGTTTTTCTTTATTCTGCAAAGATATATTATAGTAGTTACTCTAATGTTATTTTCTTGCAAAGGAATTTCAAGAAAAATTGTGATTTTTTTTTATAAATGAAGAAGTTTATTAATAATAGAGTTCAACAATGTTATTATACATAAAAGTTCAAGATCTGTGATCTCGAATCTATTAAAAGAAACCATTCATTATCATGAGGCAATATAATTACTTATTTTTCTCCACACCCTGAGGTAATTCGACCTTGATTCAACTACACATATAGGATTTTGCACGCGTATACAAAATATTGCGTTATGATAGTCGTTGATTTTTTTTTTTAATAATATTATTTTCTTTTTCCTTTTTTTTATTCTTCCGTCGAGGGAAAGCAATGTATAAAATATAACGTCGTAAAATATAACCATAAAAATATATCGTGCTAAAGCATAAGCTTCGTTACAAAATAAACAAAGACATGATGGCATTCCTTTCAAAGTCAAGAGTAAACATGGTTACTTGATTGGCTAGTCATAATAACAATTGACATAATACAATTTAATTAAATCACGTCTCATTATAATTCATGTCCCAAGTGCCACACCATCTTGTAGTTCATCGAATGTTAATTACAAAAAACCAAGGTAAAGGTTCTAATTTTTAAAAGGCAATGTGATGATAGGCTCAAAAGAGGATGAAGGAAGTAGAGATTGATTGGCAATCAATGACTAGATTGTCATTGATGGAAATATATATCAGTAAATTACCATTTATCTTAAACCCTTAGACATGACTATAGCACAAACTCCTAACATAAAGAACTCCTAAGAAAGAAACTCCTACATACATTGTGAAAATTGTGAATAAATGGATTAAAGGTACTCATACACGGTCAAAATGTTTGCGCAAACATTTTAACCTTGTATGGGGCTGTTTGATGTTTGCGAAAACATGATGTCCTAAATTTGCTCTACATCAGGTTTGTGCAAAGTGATTGATCGTGTATGGAGGCCTTAATCAAAGTAATTAATAAGTTTTATTAAAGTAACGACGATAAAATAATTAACAAGTGAGAGAAATAAAAGATTATAGCTGTAAGTAATAATATCAATTTATATTCTACAATAAAATAAAATAAGTTGTAACAATCTAAAGAAGTACCGATTTCGTTTTACCTTGTATTGATTCTTTAAAAATAAAACTAATTTACCAAAATATTGATTCCATTAAACTTGATAAAGATAGATTGATACACCCATTTATTAAAAAACCATACATACATTTACACTTCTATACATTACATTAATTTAACTTGTGATAAATCGGCCTAAGTCATGTAGTAGTCTTTTAAACAAACCGAATTTTATTAATATAAAAAGTTTTGGCTTAAAAAATAATTAAATCATACATATATATATTTATATATATATATATATATATATACATATATATTTGTGTGTGTAAAATAAGGATAGGGTTCGTTGCACTCATTTAACATTAACATAAGTATAGTAATGTTTTATATGCCAAATTTANATATATACACACATACATATATATATATATATACATATATACCATTAATGAGTAAATAAAGCAAGATAAACGATAAAATTAAATAATGAAATAACCTGAACAAAAGCAAGCTAAAAAAAAAGTCAGTTATTTAATATAAGTCACTGTTACAATGACCTCTTTAACGGTTATAGTAACTGGTTTTAATTAATTAATGACCTTTTTATTCAACTCTCACTTATTTACCATATTTTTTTCACTTTAAGTTGTGTGAAACATTGTTTATACATATATATAATTTCTCATTACTCACAAACAGTATGCACACAATGAAAATGGCAATATGAACTTGTTAAAGAAATTGTATAAAAAAGTTTAATTTGACATTTCATAATATACAAGTCATTAGCTTTTATTGGAATAGTTTTAAAAAATAAAAAATGAATGAAGATGAAAAAAAATACTAATTGGAATTTCATTGTAAAAAAAATTATATTAATTTTATTTAGAGTTTTTTTTTACAAAGAGAGCGAGGTAAACCTCCTTACGGCCAAATAAGTTGTGAATTTGTTACATTAAATTAAAGACAGTAAAAAAAAAATCAAGTTTTTTTACCCTTTTTTTCAAAGAACGTTCATTAATTAAAAAAGAAAATTAAGTAAATAAAAAAAAAGATACACAAATAAATAATTAAAAAACTTTTTCTGCAGCTTTACATACCGGGATAAACAAATAAATAAAATCTGGTGCTATTTTTATAACTTGAATTTGTTTTTGTGCGTACAACTTTTATATATTTAACAATGATGATGCAAGAGTTTCGTAAGACTTGTTTTGGAAGAATCAAGTTTTAATAACAGAAAGAAAACAAAAAAAAGTAGGTATAACAAGAGAAAAAAGATTCCCTTTTACAGCGCCACAGGCGTCGTCCTTGAATTTGATACAATAAGAGCAAATAAGCTACTAAACATACAATAAATCAGTCAACTGCATATTTATTAGAAAATTGAAGAGATCGGACTTTCAGTGATAAAGTTACAAAGTTTTTTTTAACTTCTAAATTATATGATACAAAGAAGATATTTATAGGGAAGCAAGCAATTATATGAAAGAATTTAAAATTGCTTTACAACTACATATTTTCATATTAAAGACAATAATGAATAATCAAAAGGTTATTTAAAAGGAGTGCCACTTATTATTACGAATTAGATGTTATCAAATGCTTGATTTCTGTAGTTATTAGATATGAATCTTAAACGAAATTATTCTTCTAAAAGCATGAAGATCTAGAAGTTCTATAACCCAGATTTATATGGGATTCAAGCTCTATTTAACCTTATCAAGAAGTTTAGCTTATAAAAGGACTGTGAAAGAGATGTAGATTTTTTTTTTTTTAATTTATTTATTTAAGTGAGTCCAATATGTATTAAGTGTAAATTAGTGCTAAATGCTTTTACACCATATACTATATATTATACCATTCGTTAATTCAATAAACGTTTCGCAACCAAGATTTCGCCAGATGTATAAAAACAGTTGACTTTGTAAATGGCATCTGTCAAACCTCGTTTTTATACTTAATAAAACGTAATGAACGTTTAATAAAAGTCTCGACCAGACTACCGAACCAAACAGAGGAAACGAGCCGAGCATTGGTCTCTGCGCATGCCTAGAGTTAGATGCGCAGGCGCACTTTAGACTGGGCATGCGCAGAGACCAATGCTCGGCTCGTTTCCTCTTTTCGGTTTGGCAGTCTGGTCGATCTTTATAATTGTAAAAGAGCTAGAAATAAAAAAGAAAGCAAATCTGACGTCTAGCCGTATTAAAGTTTGTTAACAAAGAACTAATACATAATCTTGAATTTTATTTTCATAATTTCAAAACCAAAAGTAATTCTATATGTATGAATTGTTCTTAAGTTTAATTGAAATCTTGTAAATATTTTGTTAAATTACTTCCTTAAATAATTGTTTCCTTAGAATAATGATAAAAAACGTAAAACCCCTTACAAGATAGAAATATAATATTAAAAAACATAATTATTTAAAAAAATATAAATAATAATATTNCATAAATTGATCGTCATTCATTAAATCAAAAACTATTACCTATCAAAATAATAATAAAAAATGATGAAGCATTTATTTGTTGTGGCTTGCAAAGATTATATAATAAATGAATATTTTTACGTTTAGACAAGGGCAAACATATATTATATCAACTTTAATACACTCTTTAATTAACAAAAAAAAAAAGTAACTAATATTATTGGCAAAGACATTACTTAAATTACCTTTTATAATAATTACTTATTAAATATCATGATTTTTTTTTTCTTCTGCGTTTAAAAATGAACATCCGCTTTGAGAACTTTACAATGTAATATTATAGGAAACAACTATTTAAATTTAGTTTTTTAGTCTCGGTATGTTTTTAAGAAACATTATATAAAATTATCTTGTTATAAATAGAGGAAACATTAAGTATTTTTTTCCCAAATTGCTTTTTATAACTGATTTTCATGCTTGCCTTTTTCTAACAGTTGCAATTAGATTAAGATAAGTAATTAATATATTAAATGTATAGGTAGGTAACTTATCTTAAAAATCATGCTTCAGATTTGTAAACGATAGAGATACTTACAATATCTAAAAACAGGAATTTAAATTATGTAATTTAGGTCCAAAGAAGAGTCCGTAACCTTGGAATAATAATAAAAAATACAACAAAAATTACAGGGGATTTTCAGACTGTTTCCGCTTCGATTAAAATTACGGATAAAAAAAAAACATCAAATTGTCCTTAAAATATATTATAATAGCAGAATTAAAAACAGTAAATAATAACGGAACAAGAAGATATTATACCCTGCGGAAGTCTATTGAACCAGAAACGGAAATATTAGTCTAACTTAGAGAAAAAGTTTGGTCATTTGCGGATGTCCTTGCACGAACTTCTGAAAGATTCGATTTCACATAATCTGACATCTTAAAGCACATTGACCCCCTAACCGATAAATGTCTGTCGTCTGCCTTTAGATTCTTTACATGTACTTATAAATTCAGGTGTCTGACATTTTAAGGATAAAGTTTAAAATGATTGACGGATAAGTATGACTTAATAAAAAATATCGTATATACATATACGAGTATATTAAACATCTCCAAGTTTTATTTATTAAGGTCATGTTAACCAGGTCAATAATCCTGACCTAAATTTATATTTTTATTTAAAAAAAAAAAATTATGCACTTATTTTTTTAAGAATTAAAATATTTAGAGTAGTTTATAATAAAATATAAGTTGAAAATTAAAATTCTAAAAACATATTAAATGTATTCAATGGATTAATAAATAAAACATTTCGAGTAAAAAATAAATAAATAAATAAAAATAACAATGCAGAAGTCCTCACCATCGTATTAGAGAGGCTTATCTTGTGGGATCTAATATTTTTTAATATTATTTTAATGCCTAGAATATTGCTAAATACGCTTTGTTGCATGCTGCTAGTCTTCGCTGTATTTTTTCTAGCTTAATTCTTTGTTGTTATCGTTGAGTCCTCGGACTTTGAATTAGAAAGCCACAACTTATTGGTTATTCTGCTCATTTTGATCACAGATGGTTTTCGTTCTTCTCTTATTTGTGTATTTTGTTTCTGGGTATTTATCTGTACACCTGCTGTCTTATTTGCCTCTTTAAAACTTATAAAGCTCCTTTCAGGCCATTTCTTACCACTATCCCCAAGTCATCTGTAGAAACAAAATTCTTATTTATTTTCCTGTATTCAGCCTCAATATAAATAATAAAATAAGACTGGAGCGAGTGGATCTCCCTGTCTTAAACATTTCTTCACTTTAAATATGAATTATTAACACCGTATTATTATTCTTCTATTAATAGTTGTTTAATAACCGAAAAAAGTACTAGCATCTTTCTAGCAACCAGCATGTTAAGATACATTTTAGCAATTACTAATAGCGCTAGTAAATTAGTATAGTAAATTAAAGGAAAGAATAAATTAATTGTTTCGAAGTATAAGAAGGAATTTCACTTTCGAAATAGTTAAACATCTTAAAAAAAGGGGGAACTAATAATTATTCTTTTCAGGTATGCAATGTTTTAATAATATGTACATTTGTACTCTCCGAAAACAAAGATTAATTATTCGTGAAATCAACACAAAATTTGTCATAATGGAGCTGAAATTAAACGTCAGGCAAGACAGATAAGGAAAGGAATGAAGTATCCTTGAGACATGTGCGACCTTGCTTCATTTCTTATACTTATAACAGTTCACAGTTTGATTCACCGAACATCGTAGAGAGACAATGAACCGTGTTCAATCTTTATAGTATAATATATATTATAAGAGGCTTCCGCTACCTTACTCTTTTCTGGATACCAGATATCATTTTATTTCTAATACTTCATGATATGAAACCAACTTGAGGTGATACAGGAAAAAAAAATAATGCTAATTTCCCATTTAATTTAAAGAGTAATGTGAAGAATCAAGTTTTAACTGGATTGTAAAGAATTAAATTTACATTATTTACACTTGTATAAAATCAACAGTGATTTAGTATTTTATACTTGATTATTTGGTGGTGAGAAAAAAATATATTCCTGTATAACTATGCAGTTATCAATTAAAACACTGATTTAAAACATTTATAACTTATTTATAAGCATAAATAACTCTAGTAGTTTAAGGAGCATAAATTGATCGTCATTCATTAAATCAAAAACTATTACCTATCAAAATAATAATAAAAAATGATGAAGCATTTATTTGTTGTGGCTTGCAAAGATTATATAATAAATGAATATTTTTACGTTTAGACAAGGGCAAACATATATTATATTAACTTTAATACACTCTTTAATTAACAAAAAAAAAAAAGTAACTAATATTATACTTTGATTGTGGAATAAATTAAAGATTTATGGAAGATTATCCTGGTACTATGAGACTGATGATATCTGAACGAGCAAAAATAAACATATTACTTGATTTATAACAATAAGTAAAGCAAAGATTTTGATGATTTGATAAAGTAACGATGTTCCTACCCCACTTAAAGTAGTTGATCTATCAAGATAATAAATTGATCAATGGTGTTGTTAAAATGCTAGAGATTTATACTAATGACAACCTTGATATTTTAAGAGATATTAGCAACTTTAAATTGATTCAAAGTATTAAAATCGATATGATTGGCAATCTTAAATAAATGTCTTAAAAGTGATCTAATAGCACTAATTTTCTATGAACGTCATAAAATAAGGAAATTTAAAAAAAAAGAATCCTTGAAATTGAAATACATTAACGCAATATTCTAGGAAAAAAACGACTATTGTTCTATTTTTTTAATGCGGGTACGATGACAGGAAATAATATTTTTATATCAAATGTTTTTTATATAATGCATATATTTAAGTAAAGTATAATTATTAATATACTCATAATTATTTCGATAGAATAAAAAAAATATCCTTGCTCAACAAGGAAAGTAGAAGGTACAAACACTCTTTTAAGCGGCATTCTCCAATTGATATTTTTATTTTGATATTTTTATCTTAGTGAGTCTCTACTAAATGAGTCTTAGCATGAAAAGCATATTATGAAGATAGTAATTTTGTCCAACAAATAAAAATAGTATGAATTAAGTAGAGGATATTCACTGAATGGTTGAACGAAGAGGTTCGAAGCAACCTAGAGCTGCGTGTTTTTAACCGTAATTATCCAGTCAGACGGAAAACTAGTAAGAATTTAATGTTTCCTGTATTCAGTTCATTATTTCCTGCCGTACATCCATGATTTAGTGCACAAAGAGGAAAAGTTACGAGCCGACAAAATTATACGATCCGTCAAAACGAATGCGATTGAAAAATATTTACACTGAATTTAAGTAGTTAACGTGAAATCGAAATTATTTTGCAGTACCAAGTTCGGAATTTTTACATCTGTTTTGGTTTTGGATGTGATATATTTTTTTATTTTTCTAAATTTATTTATGTCGGTTATTTATTTTATTTTTTTTCAACAACGGTCTAATGACTATTATTTTTTTGTATGATTTTAGTAACAAACCGGTCAAAATGTTCTTAAGTTTTGGAAGAACTATCGTTATCGAATCTTACGGAAGAGGAATTCTTCGTTGCCAGGGTGACGGTACGTAAACTAAATTTGTAAAAAAAAAAGTCCAAATTAAAAGAAAAATCACTAGATATTTGTCTACAGTAGTTATTTTATATATTTTTTTAAAACAAAATACTATTGAAAATTATTGTCATCATGTTTTTATAAACTAATAAGTGTTACGTATAGTGTTCAGCAATACATAAAATATATTCTCTGTATAAATTAACTGAAAAATAAATAATTAAGTAAATAATATAGTAAGCTGTATCATTATTTATTAAAAGAAACTAATTTCAATAACTATTTCTTATATTTTTGTTATTAATTTTAAATTAATTAATTGTATCATATGTGAATTGTTTATTACGATAATCTTAATTATTTTAACAGCTAAACAAATATAATTGGAGACAAGTATAAAGTGCTTTATAAATAAAAGTTATCATCAAGCAGTCACACAAAAAAGATCGAGTATACCAACATCTAACATCTAGTATTACCAATATCTGCGACAAAACAAATATTGATCGTTGAGAAATTAATTTGTCAACAATGCATTTTATAATCTTGTTGTAATCAATTAATATACGGTGATCTTTTTAGCCTCATTCACTATAATCTGATTAAAATTATAAAGATCAGTCAAAACAATAATTACTTAACTATAGACCATTGTCAAGGACAAATCGTTTTATTTGATAAGGTTTATCGGCAATATTTTATTAATCCCACGCATGTGTTGTGCGAATGATCAAGAATAAAAAAGTAACATTTTTAAAATGAAAATTTTGAATTCGTTTAACTAAATGCTTCTTACGGTGTACAATTCCCCCATAAGGATAGCAAAATAACAACTAAAATTTACTCACATTTTATTAGAATCTTCGTATAATACGATAAAAATGTTTTAATTCCGAAATTATAAATGGAGGTTGACAACAATGAATGTCTGTAGAGGTAAGAAATAAGAAAATACAAGTATCCAAATTATATTAATAATGATACAGCAAAGTAATTTAAGTATAGCTGATAACAATTTTCAAAATAAAAGCATAGAACTAAAACTATTTAAAAAGAGTCTAATTAGTGAGAACGTGATACAATGACCTAATTAACAGAAACTCGTAAAAAAAAAAAAAAAAAAAAAAAAAAAAAAAAAAAAAAAAAAAAAAAAAAAAAANTCATTATACATTTTAAATCATATGATTAAATAATAATTACTTTAACGCTACAATAAAATAACACTATTAAATAGAATGCAAATACGTAAGAATTGTCTTACAATTATCTCCTATCTACATAGATATTTGTATCTGTCTGTTCAGATTCTTGTCGCACCAGCTCATCCCACAAGCAATATCCAGAGAACTCCTCTTCTAAAAAGAGCGGAACTTTCCATAAAGTAGGTAACAATTGTCACAAGTATGACAATAATCATGCTTCTAATTCCATCTCGTTAATGGTTTAGGCTTCTCTCTTTCATTTTCACTATTTTTGAATTGGGATTATCTTGCTTTCTTTTATTCTTAACAAGATGTGTCGTCTACAATTTTTTTTTTTTTATTATTATTATTATATTGTCCATCGTCATTTCATTTTAACGTAGTTTTCTTCATTTTTATCCGCACATCGCACATCAAATGTTTTACATCCACATGGTTTATACAATATTATTCATAGTCTATTTAATTTTGTTTCGTATTATCGTTAACCTTCTTTTTTATATTTATTTTAAATATTAGTTTTAAATGATTTATTTTTGGGTCAGGGTGTATTTTAATCCTAGTATAAATTAAACAAAAACTTATTAACACAACATCAACATTATTATATGTTTAATGTTTTGTTTCCTTTTAATTGGTGGATGTATTTTTATTCATATAAATATACAATTGATTCATTTATAAATTGTTATTAATTGGTTTCTTATCTAATTTTAGGAACACTCAATATGGGAGCGGATTCAAAGCCAAAAGAAAATATCGAAAATCCTAAGCCTGAAGAAGAAGATGTTCTAACTCAACATATGGGAAATTTTGGAAAGTGGCAGCTCCTACTGACGTTCTTCCTATCTCTTTTCAATGTCACCTGCACTTTCCATATTTTCTCTCCGACGTTTGAGGGCGCACAACCTGACGACTTCTGGTGCGCAAGGCCAAGCAATCTTCAAGACCTAGCCATACCATTGTGGAAAAATATCTCAGGACAATTTTCAACAACGCCGGTATGTAACATAACAGACTAATTGTCTTTTTTTCAAACAAATATTTTTATACGTTTAAAGTACTAAAAATAATTATTGTTTTAAATAACTGAAATTTTTTAGCATCAAGAAAATAACATTTTTTTAAATCACTTTATTACCCAAACAAATAAAATGTAATGTCAGTGTACACACCACAACAATAATTTTTTTTTTTTTTTTTTTTTTTTAGAACGGCTTAGTGTATGATCCATGCAGAATCAAAGCTCTGGACTACAGTACTGGCAGCTTGGATATTTTAGAAGAAGAAAGTAAACATGTTACAGCAACTAGAGCCTGCAGCGATTGGGAATATGACACAACTACCATGGGACCCACGACTGTTACTCAGGTAAATTACAGAACTTTTAAGTTCAAAATCAATTTTTGATAGTCATCAAATGAAAAAAGGCAATCTTCTAATTAAACTGGATGACTTCCAAGTTAAAATTAAATACGAAGATAAATCAACAATGTAGTTGACCTTATGCATGATTAAAACATTTTCAAGTTTAAATCTAAATTCATATTCGTCTGCCTCCTTTATGGTTCGGAGTGTTAATAATTTAAATTTAAAATTAATACAAACATTGATACTCCAAGCATTTTAATAAATTATGTCTTTATAAGAGCTTTACAACCATTTTTAACAATGTAATCTAATCTTGTACTACTGTATAAACGATAAATTAATAGTAAGATTCTACATAGGCCTGATATGATGGATATTTCAAAGATGTTCCGTCCATAGAAAGAAATGAGATTTACAGACTAGTTCGTTACGTAGCAACTTGACAACTATTACATCTAGTTTATGAGATCGAAACCATACCTAACGTAGATATCGATAAATATATCATAATCGTCCATAAAGGACAACATTCTCCCAAGGTAATGTACCGAAAAAATTAGGAAGGTAAACAACTTGCATGTATTAAATAAAATTCGTCTTCTAAATGTTAAGTATGTACTCTTAAGCTTCCCACGATGTAAAATAATTTATAAATAACTCATCGAATTAAACATGACTGGTGAAAAATAATTTTACCTCACCAAATAAAAGGCCTGATGACTATATTCATAATATATTGCTATTTTTAAAAAAAATTTAAAATATTTATTTATACAAAAAAAAAAAAATTTAAAAAAAAAAATTTAAGATATAATTTGTTGTTTTTTATAATAAAAAATTTACATTGCTAATATTATTTGCACAAAAACTAATATTTAATTTTAAAAAAAAATAAAAAAAAATACATATTTGGATAGTTGCCTACTTGTATAACAGATTTTAGCGAGTTTTAGATTAATTTAAATAGTCATCGGAAATACATAAACACTTTTAACAATTAGTATTAACTTTTGTGACTTATATTGGCCAACCTATAAGAGGAAAAAAATAAAAACACTAGGCCTTTGGAAGGAATGAGTCCAGTGAAATGTTTTTTGCCTAGTTGGCCGGACCTTCTCTAATTCAAAATCCAGGGCTCTTATTGGATCCCCTCCCCATTTTTTTGTTTCGATATTCCCGCCCTGTTAAAAGTTATTACTTATTGTAAATAGAGTATAATCCGTGAAAGATTTAGCTTTCTAAAGGGGGTGAAAATTGACTAAAAAAAAAAAAAAAAAAAAATTATAAATCAATTATTCATTTTTAACTTTTATTTTTAATTCCAAGCTAAAGATCGCGCAGTACAACTGTAGATCCACATATTTATGCAACTATATTTCAGCCCAACAAAAGTTTTTAATGCAGTTCGAAATATATTCGTAGGTGAGCTGTAATAGAAAACCCATTGTACCATTTTGTTGTCCTTTCTAACAAAATGCAGAAATTATAAATATATATATATATTTAAAAAAAGAAATTGGTTCTTTTTTATAAAACACGTATAGGTATAAGAATTAGGAACTAAATCTCTAAAAAACTTATTTCGTAATTTGATTGTCTTTGAAAATGACCTTATAACTTTCAAAAATTACAAGTGCGACCTTAATTACGTGGATAATTATAATAGACAACGATTTAATTGAGAACAACTTTATTACTTCCACTTATAATTTCTTGTGATCGCTCATATCCTGAAATTGTTTTATTATTCTGTACTTCAGTTATTTGGCACAGACATAAAATTATTGAAGGTCTAGGTATAACTAAAGGCGCTATAATTTAAAAACTACTATATATTAAAGACAGGACATAGGACATAGAAACCTAATATATTAACAGTGGGAGCTTTTAAAACTAAGTATGTAGTTAAAAAAAAACAAACAAATATTGTGCAATAAAGTTTCATTATTGATAACTTAATTAGATCATTAGGTTGATGTGAGCAGAATAATAATAATGCAGCTGTATAATATTTAGACTTATCTAATAATAATTATAACAATTCCATATAACTTATACAAATATTATTTTAGTTGACTATATTCCTCTTGTTAGGAGATATAGTTTTTCAGATAGATGTACAAATGAAAAAAAAAAAAAAGAACTAAATAAATTTTAATTGAAAGATACGATATATTTCCAATTGAGAATATGAAGGAAGAGTCTTTCATATACATATATACATTTTTATTCAATATATCTATATTCTATAAATATATGTATTTATAATATTAGAACCGAGGATCTAGCGCCCATGGCGCTCGAAAGAAAGAGCGAAATCCTTATCCCACCCCCCCCCCCCCCCCCCCCNGAGCCAAAACCTTAACAACCCCTCTCGATCTTGGGCTATTTTTTCTTCTCTCACTGTTCCCTACACGGGGGCATATCGATGGCATAGTTTAGATTCGGTTTTGGTGTTATCCTTTATACAGATTTCTGTCCTTTTATATTCTTCTGATATAACTTATATTTTATTTATTTTTGCAGTGGAGCCTTGTATGTCAAAATAAGGAATGGGCAAATATTGCTGACATGCTTTTCCTCTTTGGAGTTACCTTAGGTGGCTTTACTGGATCTTTAGCTGACAAGTAAGTTTAACCTTCTATTGCGCAACTACTTTTTCTATGTACATCCTAGTTGTCTCATTTAGATTCTTCTTACAGTTTTGCAATACCACATCAAGTCTTGCATTTTAAATAATACTGAACAGATTAAGTCTTTGAATGAGCTTATTAAATAAATATTATTGGATAAATATTCCGACGACCCTTATCTAAATCTAAAATGTGTATGTTGGCAGGTTTGGAAGGAAGCGTATAGTGCTTATTGCCATAGCAATGCAGGCAACTCTTGGTCTAATGATTGCATTTGTACCTTGGTTTTCTGTATTCTTAGTGCTTAGAGTATTCCTAGGTTTCTTCTGTGTCAGCCTTGTCTTCACTGGATTTGTTTTATGTAAGTTTAAATTAGAATTAAAGAAGCAGCATGTATTAATTATTCAAATAAAGCCTTGAATTTTTTTTAATAAATTAGATACATTTATATTGAGCTTTAAACTGAAACACATGCTTTATAAAATAATAACTTTTATTTTTACAGGCATGGAACTTGTAAATGGTAAATGGTTGACTATCTCTGGAGTTTGCTACTATATGCCAGTATCTGTGGCCTACATGATAACAGCTGGCATCGCTTATCTAGTCAGAGGGTGGAGGCACTTACAACTTGTAATCACTCTACCCTCCATCGTTCTTTTTATACTTTGTTGGTTCCTTCCGGAAAGTCCAAGATGGCTCTTAGCTATGGGTGAAGCAGACAAAGCAATGGATGTGGTGGAAGCAGCAGCCAAATTTAACAAGCGAACTTTATCATCCAATGCAAAGGAAGCTTTACAAAAGGTTAATATCAGATAATTATTAATTTTGCAACTGCTAATTCTAGGTTGTTTATACTGAATAATATTCATCACAGAATCAATATTCTTTTTTATGTAAACTTAAGTAATAGCATAACTTACATTTACTTATTCTTATATAGAATCCAATTAGTATATTAATCAGTTATCATTCTACAAATGTAAATTTTATTGATTTAGAATTTCTTTTTTAATTTATACAGGTTTGCACAGCTAGTGGTGCAGGCAAAGAAGGCACGAAAAAAGGAGGTGGATCACTCAGTGTCCTCCTAGGGAAAAACCTTAGGATGGTAACACTGGTACTATCTGTCGCCTGGTTCAACACATACTTTCTGTACTATGGACTTGTACTGAACCTTTCACACCTTGGGGGAAATGTTTATCTCAATTCTTTAATTTCAGGTGAGTTTATAACTAACTATATAATAAGAATTAAAAAATGAAATAAGTAACACATAATTCAGCTAAGTAACGTTCCATTTCGAGTTGAAGCTTGTTAAGATTTACACAACAATTAATTCTGCAGAAATAGAGCAATTTTCTAATAATTTAACATAAGTTTAATCATAATAAAATACCAGTTTTATAACAATACTACCAATAAATATATTCAAAGTAAATTTTTTAATTGAAGGGAAAGATGATAATAGTACTGTCAGTTTTGTAATAAAAAATGAACTAACAACATAATATGTTATAATAATAACTACAAAGTGGAAATTCATGAAATCTTGTGTAAGTTGTATAATATGCACACATGTAATTATATCTCAATTTTTGCAGTGCACGATCTATCATTATTTAAATACTTCTTATAAGAAACACACCCTATGGTAATAAAGCATTAGTTTTCCAGGATAATTGAGACTGATGTAAACTGAAGTGTAAATTATATGTAATATACTCTTAAGTTGAGTATAAAACATTCTCTGATTAAAGTATTTTTAATAGTTTCTTGTAGAAAACATGTTATCCATGAATAATTAGTTTCCAGAATTTGCTACTTCAAGAAAACTAGTATTTTTTTTTTAATGAAAATTATTAAAATTATAGCGTTGTATAATGTTTTTGTTAATTATTATTACAGGTGGTGTTGAATTACCAGCTGTTGCTCTTAGTATTCCTGTACTTCTTAAGTTAGGAAGAAAATGGCCTATCTGTTTAAGCATGGTGATTGGCGGACTTGCCTGCATATTCAGCACTATTCTACCAGCAGGTAACTTATTTTTGCAGTAAAATTAAGCACTTCAAATAAATTATTAATAAAAAAAAAAAA
>KZ651208.1:751069-761234 GCA_001010745.2 Gerris buenoi
AATTTTTTTTTTTCTTAAATAGGAAGTATGGGAGCGCTTGGATTGGCAATGGTGGCAAAAACTTGTGTATCTGCAACAAATGTCATGCTTCCAGTGTACACGGCTGAATTATTCCCTACACTAGTTAGAAACTTTGGATTAGGTGTATGCAATATTGCATCCGGAGCATCACTGATGATAATACCCTACTTGTGGAATATGGTAAATACAGATATTTGTTTAACATAATTGCTAATTTAACTATTTTAAAGTAAATTACACACATTAAGGGTACTGATGATCTTTAGTTTATTGTGCTAAACTGAGTTAAGTCAGTTAAATAATCCTCCATTTTTATGAAATAACTGGTTATATCCCTTTAAAATTTAACTGAGTGAGTTAAATGAAGTTTGACAGATGTTAAATTGGATCATTGAGGTAGGAAAATAGGTGAGAAAAATATATTTCTCTTATCTAAAAACTGACAAATGGTGCATGTGCAAGCCACTGAAAGTGCCACCTGCTTAACATACAATTTATAAAACGTTTTCTGGGCAAGGTCCCTCACAATCTTCAATTTCAAACATTTAAGTTGTTAACATACAACTTGCTAAACAAAGATCGTTAATACCCCAAATTTAACTTACTTAATTAAAAATAAATAAATAATAATAAAATCATACAAAATATTTTAAATAAAACATTTAAAAGAACAAGGAATAAATATCATGTTCATTTACCCAAACCAAAATATTAATACGTATTTGTTTCTTTTGTAATATAAGCTATCCCATCCTGTTGAAAATAAAAACGTATGGATTATAAAATTCAATGTTCACATTCTGAGATCATTTGAGTAGGTTCTACATTATTGATCAAATGTTTGATAACTTAATAGTTAGGATATTAAAACAACAATAAATTTCCACAAAGTTAATAAATCTTATGATCAGAATTGGACTGAGTTTATTCTAGTAAAATATCGTGAATAATACACTAATAATTAATAATATAATTTGTTACATATTTCACTGCTTTAATTAATTTCTTTAATTTTTTTTTTTTCTAGACATGGATGGGTGCTGCTGTTCCTATGTGTCTTTTGGGTGCCGGTGGAATCGTTGGAGGATCTCTTGTACTTGTACTACCAGAAACAAACAAACTTTCCGACGACCTTAATACTCAGTGAATCAATTGAAATTGTAAATACCAGGATGAAGATCAATTAGTAGTTAATTAACAAATTAGTTTCCCTCACATCACAATATGTAAACAAATTATTTTATTTTTCGCCCAACATTCAGAACTGTGTTTGCAGTGCTAAACCAACTTTCCAAAAGAAAAAATGAGAATCTAAATCGATTTATCTGTAGCAAACCCTTAAAAAAAAGGTTTTTATTATCATTTTTAATTTACAGTTTAGGCACTGTTATAAAATCATCTGAACAGTCATAAAGAGCACTGCACATTGACATGAACTGTATCTTGGACAGCAGGAAATAAATACTCTTTATATTTTTAAGCTGTATACTACTAATACTAATATATTTGAAATTCATTTTTCTTTCTGTTGAAAAAAAAATTAACCAATTTCGTCGTGATATGATTATTTTTTATACTCTTTAAATTATTTATTTCTATTATTATTACTAGTTCCTATGTTAGAATATGATATAGATTTTTATTTTTTAAATCATTTCATCGCATCTTTTATTATTTTTAACTATTACTGGTTGCATTTTTTATTTTTTTTTATTTTTTTTTTTTTTAAGTTTTACCAAAGAATTAATTTTTTAAAAGTTATCATTTATCATTTGTCAAAGGAGAGAGAATTAAAGCAAAATTGTAGGTAGACGTGCAACTTTGAACATTAAAAGAAAGTATACGTAAATTGCCATTTGTTTAATATATTATTCATGATAAAAGCAAATCTATAAATATTCATAATTAAAATATAAACAGTTTGTTTCCATTCCATATAAAAAAAAACTTTTCAAAAACTTAGCTTATCAGTATCTGATTCAATCCATGAATGACTTTTATTATTGTTTTATTTTTTTTTTAATATTTATTAATTAGTACATTATTGAATGTTTTACATTACTTTTTTCATCTTTCATAAATGTAAATTTTTGTAAATAAGTATGTGTTTAAATTCCAATATTATAAAATTTTGTAATAGTTGTTATAAAGATTATTAAAAAAGAAAACAAAATGTTAATTTTTTAAAATATATAAAAACAATTAAGTGTAACTTGCACATTTCTTCGTGTAATTTAAAAAAAGAAAAAAGGGAAGCATGTATATTAATTGATTGTTAAATATATTTAAAAAAAGATTTTCATATTACACATTTTTATTGAAGTTCATTAAATGAATATGATTATAACAGTATACCTAATAAGTTTGTTAAATAATAGTTATTTATAAAAGGATAAAGTAATATTTTATCTAAAACACTATAGAATAACAATACTTTCTAATGTTTTTGACAAACACAAACAACAATTAAATTTAGTACTTTGATAATTATAGATGTAATATGAGTAGCTTTTTAATAAAATGATCAATTTATTTAATACTATAAATAAATTTGTATGTCATTTCTATATAACTTAACATTTGAGTTATTTGTATTCCTTGAGTTCTTTTGCATATATGAGTACCTTTTATTATTTGAATTATTGTAAATAGCGAAGACTTTAGAATAAGATGTAAACATGTTCAGTGAAATAACGCAAAAGCATTTTTGAATAAGACTAATTTGAAATGGAACAGGATTTTATAAATTTAGTGTAAAAAAAAAAAACCTATAATAATGATCTGTTGATATTAATTTTTTAACAACATTTATAAGTATCTTAGAATTTGATGTTAGTAATAAAGAAATGTTGTCCCACTATATTATGATATTATGAAGTGTTAATTTTTAAAATGAAATATACTATTTATTAAAATAAAACTAGATGACTTCATTTAATTTTCAAGTTACCTTATTTGCACAAAATCACCAAATAAGGTGTAAAACAGGGTCGTACAAGGTATAGAGACAAAGCTGCTAATAGACACCAGACAAAAAAGGCCCAGACCAAAATGGAATTATTAGAATGGAAAAAAATGTTGCTAAATTACTGCTAAAATTGTATGGCTGTAATTATTATTTAGTAATAAAAGTATTCAAAAAACGTCCAGGAATATGAGGAAATGTGGGTTTGACCTTCGTTATCTGAAATTCATCTTGGATTGTTAGTAGCCTAAAAAATAAAAAGTGAAATTTAGTCACAATTTTGGCTTCTGAAATCAATTTTAAGGTGAAGGTGGTTGACAGTTATACTCCTCTGATTGAAACAATAATAGTAATACTAATCAAATAATTTTTCATATGATATGTAAATATATATATGTGTGTGTGTGTTCTAAAAATTAATAACGAATACACCTAAAACCACAATCTTTTAATTGAGTGACTGGGTGGGATTAAAACAATGGGTAGTTGAAGACAATTTAAACGTAAGTCTGGTAGTAGATCAAAAAATAACAATAACCCAAAGTAAACTATAAATTCATATATTTTTCTCTTTTAAACATATCTATGAAAGAAGCAGATAAAATTACACAAAAGAATATTAAAAAATAACCTAGCAAGGAAAAATAATATATTTGTAAGCTTCACATTTTGACTATTATTATAGAAGAATTTAATTATCTCTACGATATACCATATAAATATGATGTAATGATTGGTTCTAATTTCTGACTACTCGGAGCATTGTAAGTAAATTGTAAGCTGTGGTTAGTATCTGAAAAATAAGAAATAAAATAATAATAAATAAAACATTTTTAGTCAAGAAAACAGAATTGATAATATCATCTTCAAGGGAGACTGTCAACACTAAACTATAAAACAAACTGACTGAGAGTTCGGAAAAAAAACTTCTGAAAATGAGTGGATTTGGCTTTATGTTATCATAGTGATTAAATCCCTTCATAATTATTCCAGATGGTAACAATATGTGACAAGAACACTGAACTGAATTATATAAGTACGCAGCTAGTCAAAGGACTTTAAGATATTGTCACATTTTTTTTGGGGGGGGGGGGGGGGGGAAGGAAGAAGCTTGGATAGGAGAGCATGGCTGGCCTATAAATCATGGACACCAAAGGTTCAATTTCCAATTCCTATGTTCAATGACTGATTAAATAAAAATTAAAACTTACTTCTTGATAACTCTCCAAAGAATACTTCTTAAGTCTACCTCCAGTTAGGGCTAAAGGTTTTTGAGACCTGGTGAGTATTAACACCAAACTCTTTCGATATTGAGGAGGTAGGGTATACCATTCCATGTCATTAACTGCTTCTCGGATACCAGAACTCTAAAACAAAAAAATAAATATAAATATTATACTATCTAATCTTGTAAGAAATCTAACTCAATTTAAAATTCTTCAAATTCTTTCCAATATCCAAGAGTAGTCCCCCACTAACAAAAATTTAAATAAAATATTTATATGTATCATGATATTTTATCATTAATGCATGAGTTAAAAAGAGAAAGAGAACAATTTCAGTTGATCTTTTTTTAAAAAAAATAAACAGGTCAAGAGAGTGCTATTTTTTTTATTTTTTCGAAATTTCCAAAAAGTGGTATCTTTACTTTTGGTCAAAGAATGTTCAGGAATTTTTTCAGATTTTTTGCACTTCCCATAAGCGAGATAGAGGGGGGGGGGACACATTTCACACCCACTTCAAAAATGCCTACGCTCGCCCTATCAAAGTTATAACCAAAGAATTATATATTTTTGTAATCAGCTCGACTTACCCTTTAATAAGATACCCCTCACGATGTCAAAAAAAAAAAATAAATAAATAAATAACCCTTAAGTTTTTTACCCTAAATTTTTTGAAAAATATTTTTTTTAAGTCGCTATATTTTTAAAAAGTGTGGTAGGTACAAGACATTATATATGCCAAATTTCAAATTTATCAGACGAAAGGTGTAGCAGGGAGAGCATGCGACGGTCGGACGGACAGACAGACACACGCATGAAAATATAAGGGTCCTTGGCTTTTGCCTACCCTAAAAATAAAAAAACTAACCTAAAAATAACCCTAAAAATGCCTTGCCTAACCCTAAAAATAAAAAAAATAAAAATAATAAAAAAAATAAAATCAACTGATAGGTAGGCTTAGTAAAATCTAGGCTTATTAAGGTTTATTAGGTAACAGTTTTTATTAAGGAATAATTAACTCACCTCGTCAAATATCATCTGGCTATACCAGCAAAATGTAAATGGTATTATAAGCTCTGGTATCAGTATCATAATAAATGAGAGCATCACTTCTGGAGTACTTTTTTTGTCCTAGAAAAGTAAAAGTTCATTTATAGGATTTTAGCAGGAATGTAGTATAAGAATACTTTAAAGAAAATTTTAATGCAGGGAGTGAGCTGTACTAAGACAATTCCAAGATACTAAGACCCTCTTATTGTGCCTGAAATTGTTGTCATATTTGGTCACTGTAAATGCATTCTTCACACCACAGAGTTCTTCAAACTTCACAGTGATATATCCTCAATGGCAATAAGAAATTCTTTTCAAGGGTTCTCAGACTATTAAAATAAAACCAAATCTTACCAGCTAAAATCATTATTTTTCAAGTGAATATTGCATAAAAATGGCAATTTTTCTTAGAAAAATATGTTTTTACAATTATTGAAGAATAATTAGTTAAATAAATTACTAAATGAAATAAAAGTAATCCTTACAAGTTTATTTCTTCTCTTTCACGATGGTTAAGAAGAAATATGAAGACAAGAAGAATAAATAAATTTATGACAAAAGCTAAGTAACACAATTAGTTATTAATTTATAGCCTAATGCATGCATATTATCAAATAACAATAATTTAATTGCATTAGAAATTAATATTAACTTACAGTTAATAAAAACCCTATAGTGCATAGAATGAAAGCAAAATTAATAAACATCCATAGTAGCATGTAGCTGAGGTAACTCTGGAACTTTTCAAAGAACCTAAAAATTAAATAAGTTAAAAATTACAATAATATTAACAACAAAAAATATATATATATTATATATTAACTATAAACTAGTTTATTAATATATATATAAAATATATATATTAACTATAAACCTATGTATAATTTACTTTATTAAGTCAATTTTATTTTTATTTTACTATCTCACATTCCTACAAGCTCCCATATGAGGACTCCCATGCTTTGCTATGGAGGGAGTTCAATTTTAATGTATTTTTTTCTAATTTAATCAGGTTATAAACTATCGTCAAGAAACATTAACTTTGTTGCTAATCAAGAATATCTAGGTGACCTCCATGGATCCAATATAATTTGAAAAACTCCGTAATCAGTAGGTAACTGATTCCAATGTTAACTTTCCAGGAAAAGCCGGGGTTTTGTCCTCCAGTAATAACCCCTTAAATAAATTTTTATACTTACCTATTAATAAAATATGTAAAAATGTAGTTGACATTAGTTAAGATATGAAGCGTTAGTGGAGGTCATCATTAAGTGTTGTATAAAAAAAAGTCTCTCCACGTAAAAAAGATTATTTAATATCTACAGAGCCGCTTTCAGCCACTATTGGGCCATCATCAGTGCCTAAACAAACAGTAAGCAAAAAGTTAAAAAGGAAGACCGAAACATTATAACGAAATAGCAGATAAGACACAAAGAACGAATTTAAAATAAAACAACATACAAAAATCTAAAACAGACCGTAAAAAAATATATAAATAAATAAACTAAATAAAGCAACATACAAAAATCTAAATCAGACTGTAAAATAATAATATAAATAAATAAATAA
Source organism: Gerris buenoi (assembly GCA_001010745.2). NCBI lineage: Eukaryota > Metazoa > Arthropoda > Insecta > Hemiptera > Gerridae > Gerris > Gerris buenoi. The sequence continues at coordinate 757,898 of KZ651208.1, forward strand.
CTAAATAAAACAATATATCAAAAAGCGACAATGACTAGAAAAATAAAATAAATAAATAAATAATTAATAAAATAATCGGACAATAAATAATCAGTGANAAATTTGTTCTTTGTGTCTTATCTGCTATTTCGTTATAATGTTTCGGTCTTCCTTTTTAACTTTTTGCTTACTGTTTGTTTAGGCACTGATGATGGCCCTATAGTGGCTGAAAGCGGCTCTGTAGATATTAAATAATCTTTTTTACGTGCAGAGACTTTTTTATTCAACACTCAGTTGACATTAGTTTCTATGAAGAATTTGGATATAAAACTATTTAGGCATTTCATTTAATCCATAGCCACTTATTCCTAACAAGAACCCAGTGGGTGGAGCGGGATGAAAGCTAGTAATATTACTGGTACCTAATTGTAAATTAAAGTTTCTTCTTTACTTACGTATATATTGTCTGTTGATGAAGAACACAAAGTCTAATTATATTAGGTACATCTTCAGGGGTTTTGGCTAAAGTTTTAGTGTTCCTTAAGACATCTTTTAAAATGTAGAATTGTGCTACGAGATGCTCAGATACGCCCATAAAAGAGTTGACAAATCCAATAATTGTTAGGCATATAAAAACCGCAACTAACAACTGAAAGCAATTACCTGCAGAAATAAGCAAAGCTGTAATTATCTCTAAATAAAAACTTTATAATTATTAACTTTCTGAAAATTCTAGCATTTAATGCATTAAAATAATTTATTTTGAACTAATGCTAGTGCTCTAAACACATATATGAGAGGTGAGTTAAATATTGATCAAAGAAAAAGTGTAAACATTTGAATCCTCCTTGGTCAACTTTCAATAGAATATACAGCCGAATTCCCAATGCATAAAAAATAATAAAACTTAGATGAAGAGCTTTTATCAGGGATGAAAAGTCAAAATAAAATCTCTAATAAATTAACTTCATAAAATATACACAACATTCATTAATATAATAATTCAGTGTGAAAAGTGTGAATAATTACAAAGCTCTCAGTCGCTTGTTATAAGTGTGTAAAATTAATTGCAGTTCTGACTTAAGAATAAAGAAAAAAAGTACACCAAACAATTATTTATCCTAAAAAATAACACCTTAACCTTCTATCTCAAAAATAAATAATTCTGTTATATTTCTGAAAATAAATTAAAATCACACATTGAACTATTACAATACACTAGTGCATTATTAATATTTTTAACACAATTGTATTAATTTATCTAAAAGTGGAAAACTGGAGAATCAGATATTAATAACTGCATATTATATCATGACAAAACAAAAAAACATTTTACTTATATATAATATGCAACTTTAGACTTTCAGACACACACACGCATTATTGCATATTCTTTCAATTAAAAAAAATGCACTGCCCTCACAACTATTAATTCATTTTTGTTTCTTTAAAATAAAAAAAACTATACATACAATTTTAAAACCAACATACCAATTATATAAGTTAAGGGAGAGTTAACTTCAAATGGAAGCCAGCCCCTGTAGAATAAGTCCCAACCTGATCGTTTTGGGTTAAAAAATGCAGCTCTCACAAACTGAAGGCTTGCTCCTCCAAATGTCATAATTTCAAATATTCTGAAAAAATAAAAGTTAAAAACAGGAAAATTAGGCAAAAAAAGGGTGTTCCTTCGGAATAATTTTAAGCCACAATTTTTTTTCACAGAGAGCTTTGTTATGTCATTGCAAATAATATATGAAAAGTCCCCAACTTTTTTATGTACGCTTCCCTCTTTTTTAGAGGGGAGGAGAGGGGGGTAAAATTAAAAGGACTTTAGCTAAGCAAGTGGGGTATCATTTTCTATGCAATTTTTTACGCTGAATCGATTAAAACAAGAATCAAGTCGATGCGAACTATAGTTTGGAAGATATAAGGGGTTTTATGTATAAAACTTAAATATTTTAATGTAATAAGTCAAGAATTTTTTTAGCCAATTAGAAACTTTTAGGAAGGTCCCTGGAGAAAAAATCCAAAATTAATTTCTAGTGATAACCCTAGTAGGTGTACATTGAAATATTTGATTTTCTTTATACATAAAACCCCTTATATATTCCAAACTATAGGTCGTATCGACTTGATTCTTGTTTTAATCGATTCAGCGTAAAGAAATGCATAGAAAATAATACCCCACTTGCTTAGCTAAAGTCCTTTAAATTTTACCCCCCTCCTCCCCCCTCTAAAAAAGAGGGAAGCGTACATAAAAAAGTTGGGGACTTTTCAGGTATTAATTGCAATGGCAACAATGCTCTCTGTGAAAAAAAATTGTGGCTTAAAATTATTCCGAAGAAAAAACCTATATTGATTGGACTATAACTTAATTTATAACTATTTAATAAGCCATTATTATTATAAAATAAAACTTTTATAAAAATAAATACCTTGCTAAGAAAGTGTGTTTAGATTGAGCTCTGTCAAGAATCTGAGTGTGACACGCTGAACGATAGGGACTGTATTGGAATATTCCATGAGAAATCTGTTTGTCCAACCATATCATTGTACCACTCCCTTTGAACATTTGCTGACTCATCTGTGCTGTTGTGAAAAACAGTATGCCCCAGTGGATGTTCTCCATTATTTCTAGTACGTCTAACTTTTCATAATCCGAATAAACCTGAAACAGAAAAGGAAAAGTTATGTTATTTTAATTAATAAATATTTATATTAACAAAATAATAGCAAATTTGTAATAATATTAATCGAAAACACCACGATTAATTCATTAATAGAGACATCTAAAGACAGCGAAGTTGGCAAGCTACAAAAACCTTTACATAAATTTATATTTTAGAACATGTTGAATAAACAATTTTGAAGATGTCATAGAAGTGTTCTGACATTTTGAGTTACTCAGGGTAAGCTGAATATCACTATCCTCAACTATAGGTAAAACTACTTTGGCAATTGGTGGCTCAATGTTAATTTCCTGTATGTGAGTATGATTTTTGGTTTAATGAAATAACAATAATTATCTATAAAAAAAAAATGGAAAAAAGATAACAATGAATAGAAGCTAGAATTCTATATTACGCCAGTAATTTTTACATGTGTAACAATAACTTGAGTGAAACATTCAGCCAAGATATAGCATTTAATTGTAAATTTAAAATAAATATCTAAGATAATTCTTAATTTCTCATTTACTTAGTTTTATAGTGGTAATCCCTTGCTGCAGCTATCTTTCTCATGGGAAAAAATATTTTCTGTGATTATCTAGGAAAGTATACTTTTTATAATAAAGTAAGTATAATAATAAAGTATAATTTTATCGGCATTTAAATATATATATATATATATTTTTTTT
>KZ651208.1:761408-780010 GCA_001010745.2 Gerris buenoi
AAAAAAAAAAAAGATTAGATTAAGAGCCGAACTTAAGTTTTTGATTTTGTTTTTGGCTATGATGTTGAATAATATTCATATTCATATAATAATATATGCAAAATTAAATAAAAATTGATTCAGTAGTTTAGGCTCCACACATGTGCACACAAAACAGAGAGATTTTATTTGGGCTCAGAGAACCAAATAATTTTTCCATCAATTAAAATCTCTAATTACCATAATTTCATTTTATATTAATATATACTTTATGAAAGAGAAAATAAAAACAAGTAAATTATAATTTAAAAAAATAAAAGATTAGCAAAGAAGACTTATATTGAGGTATTAACCACGCCTCATAATGATGTAATTATTGGAATATAATATTGTCCCCCATATGCCAGAATCAGGAATATGCAAATTCCCAATTTTAAGGGAAATGTGTTGTATCAAAGTTAATTATACCACATAATTGAGCTGGTAATATTATTGTGATATTATAAGTAGATTAAAAACAAGAGAATACATTGTTTGTTTATATAAAAACAAGCTATTATACTAGAAAATGGAATTTTATATATTTATGGTTCTTCTGGCATAAGGGAGACATGATATGACTAAATTCCAAAAGACAATGTCATAATTTATTTTCTTTGTTTTTGTAATCTTTTAATGAGCTTCACTGAATTACTTATAAAGAGCAATATTAATAAAATATTTCGTACCACACTGCTATAATGAAGGGACCCAGATGTCAGGACACAGATTATGCAGATGGATGTTATCCTAGAAAGCCACGTTCCTTTATCCAACATTCTACATTTCATAATATACTTGATATTACCTGTATATTTACCGCCCACCTAAAATTCAACACATCTTTAAAAATTAAAGCATGAAATTATTACAAATTATTGCAAATACTGACAAATCTCAACTAATTCCTGTCAGTTCCCGCAACTTATTCCTGTCAGATTCTTCCAGTACACTTTTGTAATTTAGGCTAAAAATACCAGAAAAGGCTGATTTTATTCTAACTTATTCTATGTAACAATATAAGAACCATTTTATATGTAATATATGCAGTCCCCATTTTGTTATATATTATATGTATAATATATAACTTAAGGTTTGAAGATGTCCCAAACTATGATTGAAGTTTTTTTTTTTTTACCCCTATGAACACATATGAATTATATAAAATAAATTAATCAAATAGCCAAATATAATTATGTATTTATTAAACTATTTAAAAAGCATTGAACAATGTAGAGAATTAAATAAATCTCAAGTAAAAGCTTGACGTTTACTTAAAATTACAAATTTAGTTCAAAGTGAAAAATCAATGTCAGCAGGTCAGAAGGCATCTTATTTATCTGAAACTTCTTTCTGATAATATAATTAAGGTATCTGGTTTGATTCCCAGTTAGGTAAGATATGTTCCACACACTAAAATGGAACATAGTTAAAAAAAAAAAAATAAAACATGGATGACAGTTGAATCCTTTATTGGACAGAGACAAAACTTCAAGGTGCGTTTTTGAAAGGTATAAGAAAAATAATAATAATAATAATAATAATAATAATAATAATAATAATAATAACAGTAATATTAAGAAGCACACCCTTTTTTTAATAAATCAAAAAAGTGAATGCAACATTATAATTTCATCTTGGTATTAAACAACTATATCTTAAAAATAATATTATTGTACAGACATTATTATTTTCCGTAGGAATAAAAGTTGAAGTCATCTAGCTTTTTTAATGCTTAACTGATGTGATAAAAACGTCTTATAAAACTAAGACAAACAATAAGAGTAAACATTGCTATTAGCCCATAGAAAGTAAATAATTACTTTTCTAACTAGAGAAAAATGAACTTTAATTTCTTGAAAGAAAAATAAAAGTAAAATGTAAAGTTTACAATGGATAGCTAATATCATATTTTATTAATGATTTTTTCTTTCTAGGAGATTAAACATTTAACATATTTACCTTTCTTTCTCTAAAGACATATCCCTTATTAGATAATTATCTAAATGTAACTACACACTCATAGATGTACAATATGTATACATAATGTACAACATTAAAAAATCAATTTGACAAACTTAAAACAAAACTCTGTTCCATAATATGCTAATTAATAAATATATCTCATTAGTCCAATATTTAGAGACAGAGGATAATGAAATGCAACATTGATTCCATGCTGTATTAATTGTCAATAATGACTATTAGATTAGAGAAGGGCAATGTTATTCAACACCAACTTACAATTAAAGGGTACACGGGAAAAAGGATGAGAGTCACACTTTTGTAGAAATTGAGTTAACAACACTATCATGTAGCTCAAGGCGTGTACTAACAGTCCTACAAACCTCATTAAAAAAAAAAACTATTAAAACCTTCCCAAATGTGTGTTTAAAAATATGGTGCACTGGGGAAGAAAGAGGAGAGTCCAAACGTACAGGGGAAAAAAGATGAGAGTCCACTACTATGTTCCCCTACTAGGGACTTGCTTCTTAGAGCTACCATAAAAATCAAATGCCCTTTTCTTACAAGACCTATTTAGCACTTCAAAATAAATTCAGAATCAACAGAGTATATTTTTACTGCAATACGTTTAATAGCCTTTACTCTTTTTGTGTTAATTTTAATGTTTTATAACTTTTCTTTTTGATTCCTTTTGTGTTTATTTTTTTTTAAATAAATTATTAAATGTCAAATAACTATAAAAATATAATTATAAAACAATCATTTATGAGAGAATAAAAAAAGATATAAAATAATAAGAAGAATAAATTTAAAAAAAGTGTTTCCAGTTTCAATAGACTATTTGCCCAAAAATTCCTGGGGAAAAAAGATGAGAGTCCAATGTATTTTAGCTATTTTTGATAATATCTGCTGTCAATTCCAAAATAAGGTCTTTTTCTCGAATTAAATATGATTAAGAATGATTATAATAATAATTTATTTACTTAAAATAATTATAACACCACAAATAGCTTTTCCAGGAGTCTGTAAACTTTGTTTTCCATTTTTCTCGAAATACAAAAAAGTGACATCCTTTTTCCCGTGTACCCTTCAATTGTTAGGAATCATATAAAAGGTAAATTAACTGTCCTTACAATCATATTTTATTTATTTCATAATATGCTATTTTAACAAAATTTAAATACAATAAATAAACGTTCAGAAACTCAAGTAAAAAAAAATTAAAAAAAAAAAAAAAAACAATAAAAGTTAAATTAATAAGAAATAAAAAAGGCTTAATATTAATAATAAAATAGTAATGATTAATCATGTGTATAATTCATGGCATTCCAAATTTCATTGTAGATATTTTCTTGACAATTGACTTTATCTTCCGTAATGTCAATTCTGAAAGACTTCTTCTTATTCGTGACTGGATTAACAACGTCTATTAATATTTATGGTAAAGAAAATGATTCCTCAATTGGTAAAACTTCAACAAAATTAACTGTTAATCACAACATAAGTATAACACTAATGATAGAAACTGTCTGCCCAATATTACTTGCTCTAAATTTTCTCATGCAAATAATTTATTTTCCCATTGTTCTCCATTGGTTAATTAGTTAAATTTAATAATGAATAATGAAAATTTGGTCAAAGCATACTATAAAAATTGTGTATGGGGTACCTCGGTACTTTTCCTCACTTCAGGCCACTAAAGTGGCCTCTCCTGCTGCGAAGCAGTAGGAGATAGCAGTATTGGACGTTGTCAGTACTTGGATGGGTGACCGTTCTGAACTAACTGATTTATTATCATTCTTAAAAAAAATCTTATTTTTAATACCTATATTTTATTTAATTATTTGAAGATTGGCGGTATCTTGACAGATGTAAACAAAGACGTAATCAAAATTATCGCACTAATAAATAATTATACTTGAATATAACTTTTTAACTAATTAATGGAATTTCATCGTTTTTTTTTTTTAATATTTGTTTCATAATTTTTTCTGGTTCCAACGATATGCGGTACTTTTATAGAAAAGGGCCCCCCTTTTTGTTTTTTATACAAAAGAGTTTATATCCCTTAGTCTAACTACCTATTAAGACAAAGGGATATTCAGTCCAATATGCTTTGGGACAAAGGAATATCACACATTTCTATTAAAAAAGTGTGTATTAAGTTGTAAGAAAGTGTATTAGATTGAAAAGAAAAAGGGGGGCCCTTTTCTATAAAAGTGCCCGATATGCTATAAGTCAAAAACCTATATATACTTTCGGTATTATTTACCGTCAAAGTTTAAAAATTCAATAATTGATAACTTCAAAATGGCGGCCAATATCAAAATAAAATTTGGTGGGCTTGTTTGCCATACAGAGAGGTACATTCGTGCCAAATATTAACTCGATCAGGACCATTTTCGATTAATTACAATTTATTTAAATTTTTTCTGACTCAGCAAACTGGGTTCAAGATGGCGGAAAAAGTTGATTTTCCGGGCGGCCCTACTATAGGTAAGGACTGATTGCTCTGTCAAGTTTCAACTCTCTAGGTTAAATACCTTGGGCGCTACAATGATAAGACACACACACATACATACAGATGTCATGCTGAAAACCACTCAGGAGGTCTTAAAAACACCTAATATGAATAATTTCCGTTGAAATCTCGAAAATAAAATATTTTGGTGAAAACAATACTTTTCCTACTATTAGTAGTGAGGAAAAGTAAAAAAGGGACTACAATTTGAGTTTTTTTAAGGATAAAAATTAGAACAATTGTTTATATTATTTTTAATTTAAAGGCCCCCAGAGTTTAGAGCTTTAATTAATTTCTCCTCAAAGCGTGATTTTTACAAAAATAATAATGTTTTTGAACATTTACCGTAAAATCTCGAGTATTACACGTACATTTTCTACCTCTTTTACTTCTAAAATAATTATCTACTGCTTTTTCTAACTTTAGGTAATTAAAGGTAGATAATAGAAAAATAATCACAATACAATCTACTCTCCCACCTGATTTCATCATATGATTTCTATTTTAATTTACTCTTAAGTAATCAAATTCAACCACTTAAATATGTTATATCTTATTTAAGTTGAATTATAAAATCTTTATATTATATAAGAGGGAGTAAAATTTTCTTCATGGTAAGTTGAGTAAAAGGTACTTTGGTGAGTTGAATTATAACAATTAAAGAGAAAAACGATTGATTGCATATTGTTATTACTAAATTTGTCATTGAATCCGAAAAGTGGGAGTGAGAATATGACTATTAAAATTTTGACTTATTTTAAATTGCTTTTAAAATAGTACATAAATTTTAATAGAAACATTTTAAAATCATTTAGTGCACACTAACAAATCTTGCAATTTATAAGATTTATCAAGAAAAAAAAGCATATAAAAATATTAGGTAAAAGGATACATCCACTTAGGTGTGAATCAGTTATCACTGTAAAATGAATTCCAGTTAAATAGGAATATGCAGATAATTCTGACCTAAAAAAAAAATAATAATAATAATAATACAAGAGTTGATATGGATATAATATGTTATCTTACATTAGTTCAAAATGTAAGTTAAAAAATAATTTACAAACAGTCTGTCAATTAGTGAGGAACCGAGCTTCATCAAACCCTATAGTGATACGACCACCAAATGAAAGTTTGGTTGTAATTTTGGTGAAGGTTCACATTAATTTATTTATTTATTCAATATTAAATGAGTACAGACGGTTGAAATTAATATGGGACCATAATTATGTGGGCTACTTTCAACACTCCAAATATCTTCCAACTCGGGTGAGTTCTTTTAAAAAAAAGTATATTTGTTAATGAAAACAAGGTAGTGTGCATGATGATTCAAATAATGGGCGCAGAAGGTTGAAATTAATATAAGATCAACAGTGGGCAAATTGCAACCAACCATACAAATTTCTTGGTGAGTAGGCTTCCGAGGGTAGACTCGTAATAAACAGCTTGGGTTTCTGGTGAAATGAAGAGTTTTGACTCGAAGCAAATACAGGATGTACAGTGTTTGCTTCGAGTCAACACCACAATGCACCACAACCCTGAAGATTCTTTCCAGTTAAATATAAATGTCGGACTTCATCCCCTTCGTGACGCGGATTTCACTGGAAAACCAAGCTGATCATCCAAATTTCATTAAAATGAACAAGTAATTTATATGATCGTAGATGTCTGAAATGGATGTCTATCAAATAATTTTTGAATAAGTAAATATTAAACAATTTTGTTCTTAAGAATGATCACAATGCTTCAGTAAATTTTGAAGCAATACTCGGTTAAAAAAGAGTATACGATAAGTTGGATAATGGTAGACTATTAGAAAAATTTAATTGCTTTAAAGTGTTTAAACTCCATCATTTTTCAGCCAAGAAGTTATTTTGACAATGCTTTGAGCTTAATTTTCGACCCCCCACAGTTCAGGTGATTTGTGCTAAAGGCCCTTGATTATAAATTTGATGTAGAACTCAATCACTAATCTAACCAATTTTGTGTTTATTTATAGGGAAGCAAAAATAGTCCTCATGTATCCCTTAAGTCTTGCAAAAGGTATATCTCTTACATTAATTAAATCTGTAATATGAGCACTAAACTAGATGTAGGTTAGGTCAGAACATAGAGAGAGAAAGAATTTTAGGACAAAAACACTAATATACTTCTGACCCAACAGATAATAATTTGTATTAATTATCCCCCCCCCCCTCTCTAATAATTTTGGAAATTTACTAGAATACCATTTTACATTTGGGATTTCTGAAACCCATTGAATTTTTCAATCACCATTCCATGGTCCAGGATATAGGATGGAAAAAAGTGTCTGACTAACATCATCAAGCTAGAATTTTGCATATAAAATAATCTTTTGGTGCCTTTTAAGAATATATCAGGACACATACAGCAAGAATATACAGTTCTGCGGGACAGAGCTTGGTAGTAGGAATTTAAAAAAACAAACTGGTCCAGAGCAGCCATGTCCCGCCCCCAATAGCCCGTTTTGGTGGACAATGTGATTTTTATGATCCTGAGTAAAAAATTAGTTAGTAGATCAAAAATTGATTTGGTGCTAATTTGTCATTTGATAGGATAGTAGTAGTGATTCAAATATTACTCCCAATTAAAGTGGTTACCTATCAAGTGACAAACTAACATCTACTTGAATTTTGTACTCTCAGGATCATGAAAATCACAATGTGCACCAAAATGGGCAAGGCAGGGCTGCTCTTTACCGTTTTTAGGGTTTTGATGGTATGGTAAAACCAAAAAAAAAAAAAAAACTCTTATAGTCTAGGGGATAGCGTGCAAAAAAATGACTAACATCAAGCTAGAATTTTGTATACAAGTCAATGTTTTAACGCCTTTTAAGAATATGTGATTGGCTAAGTTCGTCTGCGGGACATAGCTTGGCAGTAGGCATTTGAAAAAAACAAACCGGTGGAGAGCGGCCATGTCTCACCAATTATGGTGGACAATGTGATTTTCATGATCCTGAGTAAAGAATTAGTTAGTAGACCGAAAATCATGTTGATGTTATTTTGCCCTTTGAGAGGTGACCACGTTGATTTTTAGTAATATTTGAATAACTAACCTATCAAGTTTGAAAATAACATCGACTTGATTTTTGGTCTACTAACTAATTCTGTACTCAGGATCATGAAAATCATACTGTCCACCATAATTGGCGGGGCATGGCCACTCTCCACCATTTTGTTTTTTTCAAATGCCTACTGCCAAGCTATGTCCCGCAGACGAACTTAGCCGATCACATATTCTTAAAAGGCGCTAAAAGATTGACTTGTATACAAAATTCTAGCTTGTTGTTAGTCAGACATTTTTTTGCACGCTCACTCCTGGACTATTATAGTTTTGTTCCTGTGACTGACTGTTTGTGACTCAGTACAGTTCCAATAACTTTTGAATAAAAAGAGGTAAAAACATGAGACTTTCCAGTATAAAGCTATTTCCTGCAGACGACCACATATTCTTAAAAGGCACCAAAATTCTAAATACATGTTAGTCCGACACTTTTTTGCACACTATCTCCTAGACAAATATTCATATATTGACTGTTTTATTTGAGGACTGTAGAGACAGAGACATGGAAAAGTAAAGAAGCATTACGCATTCATACATAGAGCAGTATAATAATAATTATTCAATTATTTAAGTTTTGGTACTCTTCATACAACGGAAAGTTTAAATATCAATTTAAATCAAATTATAATCATTATTAATTATGGGAGACAAGCAGAGAAAAATAGACTCCTGCGCCGGGACTTGAACCCGGGCCCTCCGCATTTCCAGTGCAGATGCTCTGAACCAACTAAGCTACGCGGGAGAATGATTTTTCTTTGCGTAACTGATAACTATACCCCAGATCCAAGCTTTCAATATTCCTACATATTTAGCAAGTCAATTTATGACATTAGAACTAAATCGAGAATTAACGCTTATGATTATAAGTACTCAATTAGTACCTGTACCTTGTACAATTAATTCGAAATTCAATTATTTAAGTTTTGGTAGTCTTCATACTACGGAAAGTTTAAATATCAATTTAAATCAAATTATTATTAATTATGGGTTCATACGGGTTCAAATCCCGGCGCAGGAGTCTATTTTTCTCTGCTTGTCTCCCATAATTAATAATGATTATAATTTGATTTAAAATATTAATTATTGTCAGTCAAACCACCATTAAATGTCCACACTTTAAGGAAATACTTACATTTTAGAAGTGATTAGTTCTTTGCTGTGAATTTTTGTATTTTCAAGAATATTAATTAACTCATTCTTCTCCATAACCTTCATTTTCTTTTCATGCTGAAATAAATAATAATTATTGTCAATTAATGAAGAGGTATTTTTAACTAAAATTTATTACACATTGTTTTGTTTTTTTTAATTTTTATTTCATGCTTTTAAAAAGTGGTCTAGCTTCACCTACAAGACATATCCTCCCAACCCTAACAATAAAAAAACATTTTGGTAGGTCATAAATTACTTTGCCATTATAAAAAGCAGCCATACACGTTGCAGTAAATCTAACAGGTAAACCGGAGGGTGTTTGTTATCATAATTGTGCAGCTATGCGATGACTTGTACAGCAATGTGAGTGGTACCTTTAAGAAGGCAAAGTAAGATGGCAAAAATTGAGAGGAAGCAGAGAAATTAAATTAGATTCTTGAATAAGACAGGGCCATTACCTGACCTAATAAATAATTTAAAGAATCTTTTAATCTATTACTGGAGTCAATGAAGCACCTCACTTTGAACAAAGTAGTCAGTCTTTAGATTCTGGTAAAACCTTTTTCATTATCTTACTTTCAGGGGTTAAATCAGTCTATAATTATATTTTTACCAGAGCTCATTGAAATTCATGATAAAATATGAATAAATTAAAAACTATAAGTAAGAGTTTTTTCGGGTCGCTGATTATGAATTTGAGGTCAAAATTATATATTCTAAAAATGTGTAATCATAGGTAAAAACTGACATTGAAACTCCACTTGGAAGCAAAGGTAAGCAAAGGGATAAGCCTTAAAGGGATAAGGGGTAAGCCTTTAAAAGGCTATTGGTCCACCAGTGCCATGGTGAGTCCAATTTGTGTTGCCAGGTGGCCGATGAAATCTCTATGAAAAAGTGGAGTATCTCCTTTCTACAAGACAAGACTGGAAAACTGGAGATGATCCTCAAATGCCACAACGAACAGTTATGTGGTTCAAAGATGGGATTTTTCTTTGCATAACCCCAATACCAGCTATACCTGAATAGTTTTGTTCCTGTGTCGGACCGTCACTCTGTACGGTTCAAAACTGAGTTGAGACAAATATGTCACTATGTTTCAGGCAAAGATACGTGCAATTCAAATCATCCTGAGAAAGAATATCCCAAAAAGACAAATTAGTACTCACACTGCCAGGCAGCAATCAAAGCGCTGGTTAGCAAATGAAAAAGATATCTTAGCACTTTAGGGCAACTTTACGAGTACAACAAGGGACTAATAAGGCTTCCAGGACATTGTGGTATTGAGGGCAATGAGATTGCAGACCAGTCAGTTCGACCCCAATTACACTAGAACCTGTTCTTGGCATGCCTTGCAGAGAACTGAAACATTCTATAAGATATGCGATAATCTTAAATGAATCTGGGAACCATGTCAGCATTTTACAGGTCATAGCTTGAAAAACAGTCCACTCATCTTTTGAAAGGGATTCGGAAGATACTGCAAACTGAGTCGACATGCAAACCAGTTTGGTCTAGCAGAAAGGCCAGTTTGCAGGCTATGTGAGGTTGAGGATGAACGGAGGGCCAGGGTTGGGCAAAATTTGATTTTTATTAAAAAAAATCATGATTTTTTTTATTTTAATCAAAAATTGTGATTTTTTATTTTAATCAAAAATTGTGATTTTTTATTTTAATCAAAAATTGTGATTTTTTTGATTTTAGTATAAAATTTTGATAACTAACTGATAATATAAGAAATATACAACCTTTATAATCCTTAAAAAAATGCGAGAGATAATTTTAAGTTCAAGTAATCGATAAGAGTCAGTTTGGAGAAGATAGGTATAAGTCACAGAGCAGTGGCGGCGATAACGGGCCCACAGGGCCCGCGGCGTGGGGGTGCCCCTGGGGGCTCCTGAAAGGGAAATAGAGGGGCCCCCACTAAATGTTTGTGGGGGGCCCCAATATCTTACTGCCGCCACTGTCACAGAGTTAAACAGAGGCCGGTGTCACGGAAGGGGGTTGTTTAGATAAACATTATCTTTATCGTCTTGTCTCACCATCTGAGACTGAGACTAGACAAAATCAACTCTCTTCAAAATCTTTTTGTGTAAGCGATTTTCGTTTGGAGTAACACGTTCGAGCACACTCTAGAAGTCTAGAAAAGCTAGAACCCTCAGTGTGATACTAGCTCTCGTCTGAACGCACCCCACCGGCACCCTGCTAAGCTCCTTTAAAAAATATTTTGTAATTTATTTCCCCCACCCTTTTTTACGTATGGTAACATATAATATATTATTTTATTTTATTTTGTCAAGAAGGATCGAGGTGTTGTTTTAATCAGTCAATAACATCATTAAAAAAATCATTAATTTTAATCATTAAAAAAAATAATGTATCAGGAAATAACATCAAATGTCTTGTTTCGAATAAATAATGATAATTGCCTGTGTGAAAAAAATAGACTGCCAATTGGTGCGGCACATAGCTTCCTCGCATTCTATCCACGCATTTAATTGAATTTATGCTTTGAAAGTTATTATTGTCTAATTGGTGTAATTGTTTCCCCCGGCATTTTAATCTATCAAAATTGTTTTGATTTTTTTAAACAAATTAAATTATCAATTTAGCAAAAGATAAAGAGCACAGCCGGTTCAAATTAATCTGGGGCAATCTGCGGGCTACTTTCGATAAAGTAATTCAAATCAGACAAGTACTTTTGAAGCTATAGGTCTAAATAAATGTATGTTTGTGCGCATGTGGAAGGGAAGCAAATAGGCGCAGGAGGTTGAAACTTATATAGGATCAACAATGGGCTAATTATGACCTACCAGCTAAATTTCATTAAAATTGGACGTGTCGTTTTTAAGCTATATTGCTCCGAAAAAATTGAACGACAGACCAACAGACAAACATGAAACCAAAATGTTCCCTGATGTCTGGAAAAAAAAAAAAAAAAAAAAAAGTTTGATTTTAATCATGATTTATTTTTAAAAAATCAATTGATTTAAATCATGATTTTAATCAACTGATTTAAATCAGCCCAACCCTGCGGAGGGCACAAGGGGTTAGCACCTCTAGTTGCACACAGGTGGTAAGGTGTTAATTCCAAAGGACCATCTCCTAGGGGAGAAAAACAGATATAAGGAAGGCAAGAGATGAAAATTATGTGAATATAAGAAAGAATAGACAACTATTTGATTATTAAATATATAACTAACAAAAGAATGTCTTTTAAGTATAAAGTGAAATTGATATATAATAAGAGAAGTCTAGAATAAGTATACCAAAATTTGTTAATTTTCGGACTATTAAGGGAATTTTTTAGCACCAATCTTGACGCATATATTTAATTCGTGCATCAGTGACAAAACTTTTCCCGAGCTGTGGAATAAAGCGTTCATTGTTCCGATTCCCAAATCAGGCAACAGCAACAATGTTCAAAATTTCAGACCCATATCTATATGTTGCACTTTTAACAAAATATTTGAGGGTCTTATTTTACAGCATATCGATGATCACGTCAAGCCTTCTTCATCCTCACGTCAGCACGGTTTTAGAGCGGGAAGATCTACGACCACTAATCTTGTTTCTTTTACGTCTTCAGTTAGTGCAGCTATTGGCTCTAAGTTTTAAACAGATGTCATCTATTTTGATTTAAAGAAAGCTTTTGACGTAGTCGATCACGGTGTTCTCCTAGGTAAGCTGTTAAATAGAGGTTTCGATCCAAGCTTCGTCGAGTTTCTGGGAAGTTACCTGTCATGTAGATCCTGTGCAGTAAAGATTGGTGAGCACGTATCAACCTGGTTCACAACATCGTCCGGGGTACACCAGGGGTCAAGGCTTGGGCCCAGGCTCTTTTCCCTAATATTTGATATTAGTGATGTCCTGAAGTGCGACCACGAAATTTTTGCAGATGATTTAAAAATTCGCAGGATTATTACTAGTTCTAATTGCTGTAAAGAGCTACAGAATGACATTGACGCAGTTGAAGCCTGGGCGGAATTGAATCACTTGACTGTAAATGTGGACAAAACCTTTGTTATTACCTTCAGTCGAACAAAGTCAATCATTAACTATCCCAATACCTTTGGTAGCCTCCCCCTGTCAATAGTGTCGTCGGTCCGACACCAAGGTGTCCTTTTGGACTCCAAACTCACATTCCAATCCCATCTCGATAACCTTATTACCCGTTCCTATCGTTCACTCGGCCTTATATCTCATATATGCCATGATCTATCTCTTGACTGTTTCCTTTCCCTGTATAAGTCCCTAGTCCGACCTCTCCTTGAATATGCGGTACCTATCTGGAATAATCTTGGTATTACCAAGTCCGAGCGTCTTGAGGCAGTCCAACGAAGATTTGTGAGGACATGTTATTTCCGTTATTTCTACAGGAAGTGCTATTATTCTTACGAGACTGTGTAAAAAGCTCAAAATCGAACAATTAAGCTCTAGGAGAAAAGCCTACGAAGCACTTTATTTAGTGAAATGCCTTAATGGTGTTTTAGACTGTCTTGAGGTTCGTAATCAAGTCGTTGTATTGCCTGAAGGTCGCCGAGTGGGTAGGTATTTGTATATTAAAGAGATATCACCCTTGTGTCCACTTGTCCGTAGTGTATCCTCATTCAACTCTTTCCCTATCAATTCTACTAACCTCCATACCTTACATTCCCTAACCAGTGTTTTATGTCTTGTGTCAAATGATAGCACGTAACTTTTAATTGTATATATCTCATTTTTATTTAATATTCTAGTCTTTGTTAAAAAATTGTTTAGTCTTTATTAATGTTTATTGTTATGTTCTTAATCGATTTTTAATGTGTATGCTCATGATTATTGTAGCATGTGCTGTTTATTTTATCTTTTTAATATTGTGAAAGGTTTTTATGGCGTAAGGCTGTGTAATTATATAATAAATAAATTAAAAAGTAAGAAAAATTAAAGCAGGTTTCAAAATAAGTAAAGAAGTTTGTCTGATTCCACTATTCATTTTCCATTAGTTTGAAGAAGGAATTAAACATAATATTAAGGTTGGTTCTTGAGCTTTGATATTTTAAGATTAAAGTGGCAAGGAACAAGGAGTAGTCACTTTAAGAGTTTTACCATAAAATACAGTTGGTACAAGGAATCCTAAATGATTGTAAATCCTGATCACATGAGACAAAGCAACTGACGTTTGAAGTAACTGACTCTTACTCTTTAAGAGCTAAGGAGTCAGAAGGACTGTTCAGGTGCTTAATTAGATTTCAGAAGAAAAGATCTAGGCCGAAATCAAGCAGCCTGGCAGTAATCTAATTGATTCAAAGAAATACTTATTCCAGACTTTAAAATTTTCAAAATAAAAAAGGACGATGAATTGGGAGCCTAAAAAACTGCAAAAGAAAGATAATGAAAAAGGTTTTATTCAAATTTAATGGCAGTCTGTTTTAATCGAAATGTGGCATATTTTGGTGCTTCATTGATTTCACTATATGGTGTTTATATATAGTTATAATTTATTGCCATAGATATATTTGGTATTTCTTTAATTTTTTACTTCCCCTATGATGATTTAGAATATAAATGACAGCCTAAATAATTATTAAGAAAAAAGGCCAATCTACTTTGGGACAAAGGAATATTAAACTTCTGTTTTTATAAGGGGTGTATCAGTCTAAACAATTTTAAATTTGTTAAAACATTTAAAAAAATAACAATTTACTTACCAGTTCTGACTTCAGCAATGCCAATTGTGCCTTATATTGATCTAAGGAAGAATCCAAAGAAGCTCTGTCTTGCTCTTTTGCATTAGATGCTGCTACATCAATCTTCAAGTCATCAATTCTACCTGTTAAAATTTACAAAATTGGTTAGCTTTTTATGATAATAGGAAAAATATCTTCTAACTAATACTGTTTAACATCTAATTTTGTTGAGCAGCTGTTTGACTTGTAAAAACCCTGACGATTATCACACACTTTTAGTAACGTTTAGAGTTAAAGGCAATCAAAAATGTTTGAGAAATAAAGCTTATTAAAATATCTTGGCTTCAAGTGGATTATAAATTTATCTACGATTGAAACGAAATATAAACAATTTATCTCTGTTTAGATGCGTAGAAAGTGATTGTATCCGTAGCTGTATTCATTCGTTGGGCATGCGAGTTCTCTTTATCAAAAGAGAAATACGAACTTACACACAGGTAGTTTAATAAATATTTTTTTCTGTATTTATTATTAAAATCCAACAATTGTAGTGCTTTGCTCATGTGGTTTCACTATCCTCGCTATCGCTTGGGTGCTCACTTTCACGCAAATTCTACTTTCCGCACTAGACACGTAATGTACTACAATGTTATAGTGTCCTGTAACAAACAGGTTGTTACAGATTTATTAAATTACATACACTATTCATATAGTATAATAATAATAAGCCTTACAATATATCAATACAATATTTGTTAATTATTAATCATATACATGCATTACAAGTTGTTTTAAATCGGCATATGCCGAGGCCCTTTTATGGGGGAGTAGCCACCTTTTAGTTTATACTCTTTCTTTGAATGTAATTAGTTTAACACATTTAATTAAATTTAGTTCCCAAGAAGTTTTTACGTTTACTAAGTGTATAATATAATATAATATACCTATTAATATAATACATAACTTTACTAAACTTTAATTTATCAAACAAATCAACACTTTAAAACAATATGAACAACAATCAGTATAATTTTAAAAAAATTACTAAAAATAAAGTAGTAATAAAAATAAAAATAATAGTAAAAATAAAGTAGTAATAAAGTACTGTAGTAAAAATTTTACTAAGCTTAATTTATAAAATCCATACAGTACCCACAAAAATATTACTTTTAAAGAATGTTATAAATTAGGGTTTAATTTAAAATCATATTAATTTTCTAATCCCACCCAACTCAGTAATACGAGAGAAACAATTATAATTTTTCATTTAAAGGAGCATGACAACAATATTTTTATTTAATACTTACTACTTATTTTATCCATTACATTAACTCTAAAATCTGAGTCAAAATTATCATTAATATTAACATCTTGAAATGACTTGGTTTCAAATTCATTTGGTAAATTCATTTTTGTAAAAAACTGAAAAGAAAAAAAAATATTTTAATACATGTATTACTGCTGTAGAGAAAGAGAATTAAAATTATTCCCAATGTAAAAAAAAAAAAAATAAAAAATAAATAATAACTTAAAACAATTATGATGAAAATTGGATCATTAGAAATAGGTGGGCACGATACATCAGACTTTCAAAAAGGACCCCTTATTTGGGATTGACCATGAAACAACTGCTATGAGTCATAAGAACTACCATGGAGGGTTAATATAATTTTATGAAGATGCAAACGCTAAAATATGAACACCAAATCTACCTATACCAAATACAATATGAATCATTAAAATTTGTTAAACAGGGTGGACCAAACTACAAGTTAACTCTTTATTTTTTTAACAACAGCAAGGTCTCTTAAACCCACCTTAAAAACATACAAGAGCCCCTGAAATTATTATTGAAATTATTATTATCAATTGAAGGGAGCAGCAGGTACCTACATTCATTGTTATTTAACTAAATATCTCTACAGCTTAAATAATTCAAACGGATAAAATCAATTCAAAAATCAGCCCACTTAAAAATTACTGGACAGGACAATAAGATATGGACAGGGAGAAGTCCCTGCTCCTAAGAGGCAAGTTTATAGTCCCCATCAAAACTTATTCCTTAAATGACTGCAACTTATTTTAAATACGGAGATACACATGCCTGTAGCTTGAACAAAAACATGCCAACTACTTGTACGAGGATATGTTAAATGGAATGCCTGTACCTGGCAAGCAAGCAGAACTTAATAAAAATCCTTAGGATGCAGGTTACTGGCAAATACCCTCTTTTGGCGTGCAAGCTACTTCCCCATTTTGACGACATGTGTATCCGCCTTAAAGAATACCAGTTAGTATTAACCCTTTCAGTACGGAGTTATAGTTGGTGAGGTTGCTTGGGTGGACGGACGAGTTTCTAGCATGGTGCCTACCCCAGACGGGGTTATTTTCACTCATTTTTCTTCTTCCCCAACCTTCAACCCTTTACCAATATTTATATTATTTCTCCTCTCGTAATCAATTGACACCAAAACTAATAACTGTTTTGAAATCTACATACTTGCAACTTTCTTTTGTATATTTTTTTCTTAAAAAAAATGAAGATATTTTTAATTTATTGAGTGACATATATAATTTTTTGTATTTACTTAAGAAAAAAAAGAAAAGAAACCTATTTTATATTGCATACATTTAATTTAGAAAAGTGCTTTATTAATTTTCTTTATAATTATTATATTTTTTGCTGTAACAAAAGACATACATATATAACATACAATACATANATATATAATTTTTTGTATTTACTTAAGAAAAAAAAGAAAAGAAACCTATTTTATATTGCATACATTTAATTTAGAAAAGTGCTTTATTAATTTTCTTTATAATTATTATATTTTTTGCTGTAACAAAAGACATACATATATAACATACAATACATATATAAAAAGACAATATCCCTCTTAGACCCATAGTAAGCAACAATAATGCCCCCACTGAAAAATTAACAAAATTGATTAACCCAACCTTGAATCACCTCTTGAAAAAAACATTTATGATTTTAAAAATTCTATTGACTTAAAAAATGCCTTACAAAATATTAAATTGGACAGTGATGATGAAATTATATCACTGGACATAAAAGCTTTATTTACTAGCATCCCACTACCTGAAGTGTATAAAATTATCCAAAACAATTGGGATCTAATACTACCACATACCAACATAAAGTGTAAAAACACCTACCTTGAAATAATTAAATTCATTTGTGGAAATAATTACATTCTATATAACAATAACTTGTATAGACAACTTAACGGCACTCCTATGGGTTCTTGTATTTCAACTAATCTTAGTGGTATTTTTACTAACGAACTCATCAACCAAGTGATTAAAAAATTAAAATTAAAACCAAAATTTATCGGGAAGTATGTAGACGACTTGTTATTAATAACTAAAAAATCGTATACTGACGAAACTTTCAACTTATTTAATCTACAAAATAAACATATTTCCTTCACTATAGAAAGAGAGAATAATAATAAAATAAATTATTTAGACCTAACCCTGTCTAAGGAAATTGATGGACGTATTTCTACTATTTGGTATGAAAAAGATATCAAAAAAGGCATATTTTTAAATTACCTTTCTCATCATCCCTTCTACCAAAAGAGAAATACCATATTAAACCTAATGAAAAAATCTATTGCACTCACAGATAATAAATTCATCCCTGCCCTTAAAAATATAATTTACAAAAAACTGGAAAAAAATAATTACCCCCGAAATCTCATTAATAAATGTTGGCACATTGCATTAAATACCAACTCTAGTAATGACAACATAGAAAACACCCATTTTTACAAATCTCTCACATACATAAAAGGTCTATCTGAGAATATACAAAAAACCTTTAAAGATTTTGATTGTGAAAATGTAAAATTCGGACTAAAACCTACGAATAAAATAATAGATAAATTTCACAAAAACTTAAAAGACAAAACGGAAAAATTGAAAAAAACGAATGTCATCTACAAAATCGATTGTAAAGACTGTGACAAGGTATATATTGGTGAAACTATACAAAATTTAGAAAGCAGAATAAAACAACACTCATACGATATACAAGCCCAAAATGGAAAAACTGCCATAGCTATTCACACCGCTAACCTGAATCATCAGATTAATAAAGACAGCATAACAATTCTAGATGTAGAAAGAAATGATTCAAAAAGAAAATACCTTGAAGCTGCATA
>KZ651208.1:785339-814126 GCA_001010745.2 Gerris buenoi
CTAGAAGAAAACAAAAATAACATAATAAATCATGTTTGTAAAAATAATGTCTTCAAAAGGTTGGTTATTTTACAATAAAGTTCTAGGAACGAAAAGGGGAGAAGGGAGGAGATAGTCAAGAGATGCTATAGCTATACATATATAGCTATAAACATGGCTATGTATGTCTATCAATACAAAAATAGAGACTCGTCTGACATCTATTAGATAAAAAGGGAATTACTTTTAGTAAACTGTAGAACCATAAAATAGCACTAGAATGCAATATTTACGCTGAAATAAATAAGATACAGCTGTTCAAAAAAAATGAATAATTTTTTCAACTTTTTATATATGTCATTCAATATATCAGAGAATATTTGCCTGAAACCTACCGGATTTTTTTAAAAACCTTCTTAATACATTATTCTAACAAAAGATAGCGCTGTAAGTATAATTTTGTCAATAGAAACTCGTAGAGAGACCTAGAAATAAAAATAAATGCAACCCACATATATGGGGGCATAGGCCTGGAGAGGCCACTCTGGTCACCCACATATATGAGGGCATAGGCCTAAAGAGGCCACCCTGGTCACCCACATATATGTGGGCGTAGTCTCGAAAGGGTTAAAGGTATCTGCTTAAAATAGACATTCGATGATTAATAAGAACATACCGCCTCAAAGTTTCAACTAAGGTTTTTGACATGCATATTTTGATAAACTAGAAAAGCAAGGAAAGTAAACTGTTCCAGAAATTTAGGTTGGTAACAGGAAAAGGAGGATACAGTCAAAAATCACTCAGATTGATTTGGCATTGTTTAGCATGGCTTATATTGAGGGGTAAACCCAGAGAATAACATCCATTTTGGAAAGGGGTTGAGAAAAAGTGGGCGGGGCTTTCCTCAAATGTACTGTTTTGACAAAGGGGTATCTCTCAAATGTATATAAATCATACCAAGTGATCCTCGACCATATCATCAGTCTTCTCCAATTCAGCCATATTTAAGGGATCATTCTTATTTCAAAACAGTACATATGTGTGAGGCCCCGCTCAATCAGGGTTAAAACAGGCTCTTATTCTTCAATTCACTACAGATTGCTAAAGTTACACGAAAATAAGAAATACTTTTTAACAAAAACATTTATATTGATCCAAAAACTGTATTATCTGCTTCAGTTCTGCCGAAAAGAGTAAACAACTGGTCTAAATTGGCATATTTAAGACTTAAAATTACAAATAAAAAATGTAGTTTGAACTTATTCCTCTAAGTGCATAAGGGTTACCGGTTACCTACTATTTTACGTCATCGACCATTTATACTAGTTTTCTATTCATGTAAGAAGAAGACGAACAACGCTAAAACTGGATTTTGTATAAAACAACTGCTGACTTTATAAATTGGAGATAAACTAGCATATATTTAGCTTTAGCGAAGAAAATATAAACAATAAGTCAACTAAAGACAAATACTTACACTCTTTTATTAATAGGACTAATACTTTCTGATACACAATAAACTGATAGTAATATTACACCGAAATATTATTCTTTCAATAAATAAAAACACTGTAACATTAACACTAGTCACTATGTTTATTATGTAGTTAATTTAACTGACACGGAATACGAAAAATCAAAATAAATGGAAAAAGAGGGATGTAAAGAAGATATTAATTTCGCGCACAAAACGAATACAATAAACTCTATACTAAGCCAAATGTGTAAATGCAAAATAATTCAACCTGGTTGCCCCTCAAGCCTTCGGCCCTCAATTATATGTGTGAGAGCCAAATTTGAAATATAGCAATATCTATCCTATTTTGTTGTAATTCTGTTCTTTATCCTTATAGAAAAGATAAAAACCTTAATTATTATTCACTGTTGTAGTCTAGTCAGAAAAATCGGCGAGTTATCCAGCCACTAAGAAAGGGGGGGGGGGGCCTCAATCGAATGTTCCGTTTAGACAAAGGGATATATTTTCTAAAATGTATTAATTATATTGACATAATATTTCAAAAGTATAAATCTTCATGTATACAAAATGAATTCTTCTGTCAAAGGGATTGTGAAGTAGAGTTCGTTACAAACTGCACCACAAAAAGAAATTTTCACACCTTTCCCCTTTCCATAATGGTTCATAAGATATAATATGAATATGAGCCTAAAGTTTTGTTATTTTGTCACAGATCTATTGAATCATCATAATTCTAAGGCACTTCTAGCAATACTAGAAATAAAGGGAAAAAAATGTTTTTTGATCCTCTCAAAGGCTAATAGAATAATCGTCTATTCAAAATATTTTTTAAAAAAATTACAATTTTTTTCTACTACTTAGTGCTACCTAGTAGAGAACTTTAAAACTAAAATAAAAAAATATTTTACTCTCATAAATAGAATTTTATATTAAAATAATTGTGGTTAATCTTTATAGATATTATTGAGCTCGTAGATTGGAAACTACACTTTCCACTTGTCTGCACACACACACAAATGTTTTAACCCTGCTTCTTTTAAGCAATGACAATTATTTCCTGTTACCATTAATTTCCTATTGGCTAATTCGGATTGTACGTGACCCAGAAATTTTTTTCGAGTTGGACCTCTACCTGGTTTATACACAGGAGGGTTGTTTTTCTTCAGAAAATGAGCGGAGCACCGCGAAGCGGCTATTAAAAATTCAAGTGTACACACAATTAAGGTTTTTAATTTAATATACAGGATTTTATCACCTAACCTCCAAGGTTAGGTCACGTACAATCCGAATTTACCGTACCAATTATGGGTTTAAAAAAATAAAAATAAAATAAAAACAAGGGGCTAATAAACAAAAAAATTACTTATAAAACGAAGTAAAAGAAATAAGCCAAGTCTCACGTAAAAATTTGTGAGATCATAGCTCTATCCAAAGCCAAGTCTCTCCCTGTCCAAGTAAGTTCTACTAGGTCTAATTTATCCAGTACAAGTAAGTGATGTTATACTATCAATGATTTGGAAACAAAGCAAGTCTTTTCTTGATTTTACATCATGTAGTTATTATATATGAGTAAATTAAACATTTTTGTAAAAAATAACCCACTCTGTTCTAAAAATCGAACTTAGTCTCTTTTTACTATGTCATTGTTGCATGCCAATTGTAAATTAAATGGGTAGGACGAACCACTTGTTTGAACCTCAGCAATTAGGCCATATTTTAGTAGCCCAATGGTAGAGAGTTGCAGCCACTTTACACACCACCACCACATCTCTGTACATTGTACTTCCAAAGTGAGTATGATGTGATCATTTGTGAGCCATATAAATCAGAGCATCCTGGGGGAAGATAATCCCTTAGGTGACCTCTCCCTCCTCTGTCCTTGATTTTCATAGAATTGAGCATGGAGCAGG
Source organism: Gerris buenoi (assembly GCA_001010745.2). Classification (NCBI taxonomy): domain Eukaryota; kingdom Metazoa; phylum Arthropoda; class Insecta; order Hemiptera; family Gerridae; genus Gerris; species Gerris buenoi. Next base: position 788,706 of record KZ651208.1, read on the forward strand.
GCCATCGGGGTTAGTAAATATATAGTAACATTTTCAGTCACTTAACGCACCAGTGTCCCTCCTAAAAAAATAAGGTTTGATCTATAGAGAGCCATATAAATCCAAGCACCTAGGGGCAGGATCGAACTCATGACCTTGGCTTTGATTCATAGATGGCCAAGCAGAAGTGCCCAATGTTTTAGGTTTCTGTGCAAAGTACAAAAAGAAACATTATATAACGGCTCTGCCTGTCTGTCTGTCCGTTGCTTGTTTCAATTCATAAACTACTATAGCTAGAAACATAAAATTCGGCACACAGGTGCATCTCGGCATTTGTGACAACTGGACACTTTTTAGATTTTTCACTTAATATTTTCAAGATGGCGTGTTCAAAGATGACATGTTATACATCAAATTAAAGGTCTTGAAATGTAGAAAAAGAATACGCAACTATTAAAATTTCACACCTAATATTTTCAAGATGGCGGTCAATATGGCGGGCGACTAAAAAGGTTTTTAGTCTCACCATGACATGTTATACATCAATTAAAAGGTCTTAAAGTGTAAAAAAAGAATACGAAACAAATTTCACACTTAATATTTTCAAGATGGCGGACAATATCGCTGGCGACAAAAGAAAATTTAATAATTTTAACTTCATCGTACAGAAACCGGCGATTATCGCCTCACTTACTTTTCGTGAAGCACGGGCCTTACTTTTTTAGGACTACAGCTACTCTTTTCCCCTTAAGTAGTAGATGAAGACAATGTTTAAAATATTCCCAAAACCAACATTTGGTTATTTATTTTAATTTGAGCAAATAGTTTATGTAACTGTTTGCTTAAATAATTTACTTAATAGCCAAAACAATAACAAACTTTTACTCTCCTATCATAATAACTTATGATAAATGAACTTCTAATGCATTGGCATATTAATAATTTATTGGTATTTATTAAATATTAATATAGTTTTAGCTTAGAAAGTTAAACAATTCCCATTTAAAGGATGACTATTCTTAACTACTGTAAAACTGGTTCATAAAATAATCATCCCATGTAAATTGAGGAATATTCCTTAAAACAACAACCAAAACTTTTAGCTGGGCTATAACTTTAATCAAACACTTATGACTTTTAAATTAAACAAAGCTAGGAAAAATGGAATTGTGCTTATAAATACAGTGCTGCTACAAATAATATTAGTTACTGTTTTGAAACCATCAGATATAATGGTAATTATTTGCAGCTTTGTCTTACATTTAGTTATTTCTAAATGCTATATAATAATAAATATTATTATATTGTATTTTTGTATTATCTTCTGGTACTATATGTGTATTTAATTTGTTTACTGGTTAATTAAAAATTATGATGGTTTTTTAACCAAATCAGTGTGTTGGCAAAAGTATCACAACTACAAAAAATACACAGTGAAGTATTTAAGTCCAGAAGTAGTACTCATGTCCTAGTATTAGTTCTAGGAGTAGGAGAATCCACTTGTTCAAACCTAACAATTAGGCCTTCCTTTAGGCACATTTTACTACCCCTGTGGTCATGGTGTATCCAGGGGGTGGGGATAAAGGGTGCAAGTTCCCCCTGTACTTTTAAAAGTTAAAAGCTCAACAAAAAGGGCACCACAATAACAAGACTGTTTCCCTTATCCCCTTGAGACACTTCTTATCGAGGTTCTACTGTATAACCAATCATTGATTAGCAGATTTATACTCAGGAAAAAAGAATTTACATTTTTTATTTAGGAAACAATTTGTCTTTTAATTTTCCATTGTTTTGTACAGGGATATTTTTTCATCAGAACAACCTATATATTATAATATTTATGTACACTTGTTTCAGGAATCAAAAAATAAAATTACTACTAACTTAATATATATCAAAAGGAGTGGATTGCTATATAATGGAACTTGGCATTCTTTGATTATTTCATATTTAGTCGCAACAATTTTGTTTATATCCTCATTTGAATATTTCTATCCAGTAAGATTTCATTTTTTATTTTATTATTATTTTTTTTAATGATAAGGATGCATGTTTTATTTTTACCCGCACATTCAGTATTTTATTTTGTAAGTGTAATTTATTAAACAATTTTAAAAATTATTTAAGGATAGCTAAATTAATGGATCTACCTGTTTAATTAATTAAATAATGTATGCTAATAGCCAAGTGACATCCAAGTTAGCTCATTATTACTTATTAGTATTAAATAGTATTAGATCAGGTAGTATGTTTTTTGCTGATATTTAACCGGAACATATTATACTTTAAAATTAACATAACCACTTCCACTGGTAAAATAAATTGTTGTAATTATACAACTGGATTGTTCCTTCACTATCAAACCAGTGGTGGCAATAAGGGCCCCGCAAACCCTGTGGACAGGGGGGCCCCTGGAAGGGATATAGAGGGGCCCCCTCAAAAAAGGTCGTTACTCGAACTTTTACCTCCTGAATATAAATAAATAATTATTGTACTTGTATTCTTGTTTTCAAAAACCAATTGTATTCATAAACTGATATAGGTTTTAAATTGTTTGAAAGTTAAAATACAGAATCAGACCATGAAATCAATAAGATAATGAAATTTTAGCTCTAAATTTAGGGTTACNAATAATCATGTTTCAATGGCTAGAGTGGTCACATTATTTTTATAGACATTTTTTTAATAATAAATTAATTATATTAATGAAGATATGCATCTATAAATGTATGAGAAATGACATTAATTATTTTTAGATTATCTACATGGAATTTGATAATCTTCAAAAAGTAGAAAACACACATTGGACTTTCTTATACTTAACATTGTCTTTGTTGGCTCATCAGACATTTTCAGGAACAAATGATCTTATTTTATTGGATAAAGAAATTACTTCTGGTTTATATTCATATTCATGGGGCCGTTCAAAAGAAGAAATCAATTTAATGGTATTTTTTTCTAATATAATTATTTTTATTTTGTATGATATAAAATGAGTTCTTTTACCAATTTTTCTGAAATTAATTGTAGCCTAAACATACATCAATGTATATTTATATCACCAATTCTACCATTAATTTTTACATAATAGTAACAAATGAATATACTTAGGGTGTGTCTGTAACTTAATTTTTTTTTTATTATTTCTGATCAATTAAATTAATAATAATTTAATGCGTACACCTTACTGAGTCTAAATAAAGAATATATTTGATGAATGTTGAGCAGCAAAAAATTTGTTATCTAAAAACAAAACAGCTGTTTCACATTGAGCCATTTCAGCTCATATGCCTAGTCATCAAGGACGGTGTATAGAGGATACCTTGATTTGGTATAGTGGGGGTAGCGGTTGAATAGTGGGAGGTTGATCTAATGTAATGCAAGACACCCCCCCCCCTCTATAAATAGGTTGACGGGTATAGGGAGTTGCTTAGAAGGGAGGTCTCATTTGACATCACAAAATAAAGGGGCGTGTCTCGCTTCCCGAATCTAGACATCCTGTATACACCGTCCTTGCCTAGTCATCTTCAGTCAACTATTATTTAATGTCATAATGAAGTTAGAGTGTAAGTATATTTGACCTCCATAAAGAGGGCGTCTAAGAGAATTATTAAAACATTTTTTTACAAAACATATTTAGAAATTGACAACTCAGACAAAATTTCTCATATATGTACATTTAATTACTATTGGAAATTTCATCAAAAATATCATAAAAATAACTTCCCCCGGGCGGGGAATCAAACCCGGGCTCTCTCCATCCGCGTTTTAAGCTATTTTCTCAGGAACTAGATTTTTCCTGGGAAAACGGCTTTTATATCATTAGATTCGTATTTAAATTGACTAAATTTTAGAATTTTTTAATCAAAATCGTCGGAACCGTTTTCGAGAAATAATTTTTTTCGTGTTTTTTTCAGAGTTTTTGGGGGTAGCGCCCTCAAATTTGGAGTTAAAATTCATTTCTCGATTTCGCCTCGGGGTATGATTTTTCTGAACGTGTATGCCAAATTTCGTCAAAATCGGCCCAGTAGTTTAGCTCCAGGCGTCTGCACAGACAGACAGACGACGGACAGACATTTTTTAAAAACCACTTTTTTGGACTCAGGGGACCTCAAAACGTGTAAATCCATCAAAATCTCAAAATCGAATTTTCGCTCTATCGCAATACTTTCTCTTTATATGAGAAAGTAAAAATATCACATTCATTCTACAATTAAAAAAACAAAAATAGACGACATAAATAACAAAATGGAATCTTTTCCAGAAAATCAATCAAACAGATCCTAAACTATTTTTTATTTAAAAGTTATAAAATAAAAACTTACTTGAAATCAGGACACAGCAAAATACATTTATTTTTTAAAACACTTCACTGCAATGCTAATATCTGTTGCAGAAGAAAGCCGAGAAAAAACACACAACTTTTGCACGGTTCTACTTCTGGATAGTTCATACTGCATTTGTTTTTCAAGTAATAAGATCATCTTTCTTTAATCAAAAGAGGTATGTTTATTTAGTCAGCCTCTAACAAACTAGAACTAATAGTCAGCTGATTAGTATAGTAGATACTCGCCGTTTTGCTTCTACGACTCATATTGTTGAGATTTTTCAAGATATAAAAATACTCAGACCAACTTTCTCATATACAAGTTTATAATTACTCATCCCATTGTTTTCCATTTATTAGTTGGACATTTTATAAAAATAACTTCTCATGGAAAGGGAATCGAACCCAGCCTCTCTCCGTCCCCATTTAAAGCTATTTTCTCAGGAACTAGATTTTTCCAGGGAAAACAGTTTATATCATTAGATTCGTGTTTAAATGGACAAAATTTTAGATTTTTTTATTCAACGTTGAGGGAAGTGTTTTATTTTCTTTTTTTCTTCAGCCACAACTTCTATTTTACATTATAGTAACAAGCAACTTTCGAGATTTTTTTTGTTTCACTTTTTTTCCCGAGTTTTTGGAGGGTAGTGCCCCCAAATTTGAAGCTAAAATTCATTTCTCGATGTTACCTTGGGGTATGTTTTTTTTTTTTTTTTAAATATGTATGCCAAATTGCCATGCATCTGCACAGACAACAGTTCACAGGAGACAGACATTTTTAAAAAACACTTTTTTTAAAAGTGAGGGGACCTCAAAACGTGTAAATCCATGAAAATATCAAAATCAAATTTTCACGCCACCACAATACTTTTCCTATATATGAGAAAGTAAAAATTTAAAAAAGTTGGAAGAATAACCAATGGGGCAAGAAGGTTGAAACTGATATGAGACCACCAATGAACCTAGTAATTAGGCTTTATTTTAGACTCATTTTACTACCCCCATGGTGGAGTTCAACACATCATACAAATGTAAATGCAGTTTAGGATCAGACCCACTACCTTGTGTATGTCCCTCGATTCATCAATAGCTGAGTAGATGGGACTGGCCCCTCATCCACACTGACTCCACAATAGTTAAGCAAGTATATCCTCCTTTGGTATATAAGTATCATTATTGTTTATACTTATTCAATAAAGTTGATCTCTTTTATTTAAGGCAAGGTTGGGACTTGCTCTACTATAGTTGGCAGCCTTATCCTATAGATAACTGGCCAGGATATATTGCAGGTAACACCTATCAGATTGTCACTGGGCTGTGTTGTACTCTTAGTATTACAAGTTTCTTTGCATTTATTTCTGCTTGTTCAGAACATCTGATAGCTCAAATAAAAATCCTCAAATATGTATTAACAACATACATAGTTCCTAATGAGGATAGTGATTATGGTCATCTGGATGCTTTAAAAGAGTGCATAATACATCAACAGACCTTGTACAGGTAGATATTTTTACTCTTTTATTCAACTTTACTTGTCTCCAAATCTTATAATCTTAACCCATTCAATGTGGGTGGATCCATGCCATGCTAACGCTTCTGGCGGGTGGATCTAAGCCCTCCCTTTCAGCTCTCAGTAGTTCTATTCACCGTGCCTCGAGTAGAACCATCTTGCAAGGCTCCGTCAGGCCGCTCACGATTGTATTCACAGTGGATCCAAACATTTATTTATTTATTTTTAAATTAACTTTTAAAATCATGTAGATTTTATTCAGTCACTAAGGTAGGTCCATGAATTGGATTACGCATTCAATGGGTTCATTTGAGCCACTTCCTGACAACCTAGAATGTGAAAACTTGTCCAGAAAATAATTTTCTAATGACAATACGATAACCACAATAATAGGTTGTGATGAAAAAATAAAGAAATAACCCATTTAATAAATGAATTGAATTATTATTTTATTTTATTTATTTATCTATTTTTTCAGAATTTGCAGCGTTTTTCAGAGAAAAATGAGTCATTCTTTATTATTGGTCTATATAAATTTTGGAGTGATTCTTTGTACAACAGTCTACATTATGATTGTAGCTAGAGTTTTTCATTAATTTTAATTATTATTTAATTTAACAATTATACTTATAATATTAAAATTAGAACTTAGGCTAGTTGCATGTCAAAAGTGTGATTATTTTCTTTTTATCCATTGGGGACTGTATTTATTATTATTATTCTTTCTTTTTTTTTTAGGATTCAACTACATCATTAGATATTATTTTGTCATTTATTTTTGTTCTTTTACCTGAAGTATTACTGCCATTTTCATTGAGTTGGTATTGCCAGAAAATATACGATGAAGTAAGTTGGTTTGATATTTGTTATTTCTATTTTGTAGACAACAACTAATTCCTATAATAATGCTTTCATACAAAAAAACAAGCATGCAAAAATACAATGTTAGGGAAATAATCATATTTAAAAAAAAAAAAAAAAATAGATTTAATTGTGAGGGTCTGAGACAAGTTTCAGACTTTTCCAAGTAGCCAGACACACCTGTAGAGAAAGTTCTATTTATAATTTAATTTAATTTGTTTGTGTCAAAAGTTAAATAATTATTTCACAATTCCTTTGCTAATTTTTTTTAAAGTCCAATCAAAGCTAGATCATCGCCCAAGTGCATTCAACCAACTACTAAGGTTAATTGGTGCATCATCCAACCTTTTGATGTTTGAACAAACTGGAAGTTTTACTTTGTATTTACTTATTTACAGTCTGAGGAGCTAAAGGATGTTATATACAGCTTGGATTGGATGAGCCTGAAACCTAAACAAAGAAATGATCTAATTTGTATTATGACTCGGTGTCAAAGACCAGTTATATTAAAAGGCAGTGGCATAACACAATGTTCATTAAAAAGTTTTCAAGAGGTAAATAAAAAAATATTAGATATTAATTTTATTTTACCACAAATATCTTTAGAGCCAACATGATTGGTTTAGATAAAATCACAAAGGAAATATCATTAATATTTCCCATCAGCATTAACCATCAGCTCATTAACCATCATTAACCATCAGCTTAAATATTTGAGTACATTTCCATTTTGATTTTCTTTGCTTCTTTTAGCGAATTTTCGAATACTAAAATCTAAGTGAAAGTGGCGCAGATCCCCTGTCAGGACAATAAGGGCACAGAATTGAAGTATAATCATGTATGATGTCAAACAGTGACTGATTCTCTTGACAAAAGCAAGAAATGTAGCTAGAAAAATCCCTATCTTCCAATCACACCCACATCTATCTCAATAGTTATATCTCAGATTTAGGCCTCACAGGACCGCGCGTTCCCGAGGGTTAAGTATGTTTGATTAAAAAATTATTAGTGTTGTCATTCTATTGATTTAGTTTGTTAGAAAAAGATTACCAAATCTATATTTAGATAATTAGTTTCACCTGGATCAGCAAACCTGACAGAGATTAGTTTATTTTTTACACTTACTCATTAACTTTACTAATAAATAATAATTATTCGGTTTATTCTATTTATATTTTCATAATTTAGAAGTAATTTTATCCTACTGAATTTTATTTAATCTATCTGGTAATGTATTTTATTGTTCATTATTGATTAACATAGTTTATTTATTGATCTTAACCATAAAAACTTTACTTTACAACAGTGGCGTACACAAGTATTTTATCTTGGTGGGGCAAACAAACCTAGTGATGCCACCTACATTTTATACCCCCCCCCCTTTAAAGTTTTTTTTTCACCGTAAAAAATACCCCTCTCTCTTTTTGGCTTGATACTTCTTTTTAAATGTGCATTCCTTATTAGTTTATTATTTATTACTGATAAAAACATTGTGATCCCCCGGGGGATCAAATCCGGGACTCTTGAGATCGAAGACAAGAAATCATGATTTACATAATGGGTATGCTTACTCATCTACAAAAACCTAAAAAGAACTTGGACTAAGTACTTCCCTGTGATTTTTTTTTTTATAAATTATTTGTTTATTTTAGTTGTTTCCACGCCATGTATTTACATTATGCAATTACGCGCCATAATTGTCAAATTTATTTTGATACTATTTTGATTTTACTTCTGAGCTTACCGAAGGAACGGAAGCTATGCTCCGAAGAAAAAAAAAATGTTTAGGCCTCCGATTTCAAAAATTCCTAGACAGAAATCCGTTTCAGACATCAGGGAACATTTTTGGTTCCGTGTCTTTCTGTTGATTGGTCTATTTGTGGGTCTGTAGTCTGTCGCTCAATACTTGCGCCAAACATATTTAAACTCGTGCGATTTTATTAAAAATTGGATGGTAGGTCATGATTAGCCCATCAGCTGTTTAGCATCTTTTAAGTCCTGATTCATTTGAAAGTTTGGATTTTTACAAATTCGACCACGAAATTCCTGAGCTTTCTACTCTTAATTGAGGGATGTTAGAAGTGTGGCGATTTCAGGAAAAATTACTACTTTTCATAAGCTTTCAAAATGGCATAAATTAACTTTAAGATCAACGGACTAGTTTTTGAATTATGGTGGGTCGAATGTTACAGGACGTGACATTTTTTCGGTCAAGATCACAACCAATTCTTGTACTAATGCAAAAACGGTTTCCCTGACCGAAACCAAACCACAATACTTGGGGTACTTAAAGGACATTTGACGCTGAACAAAAAAAAACCTATAAACATGGATCCGGTACAGCTTAGTTTTTGAGATATTCGCAAATAACATTTTAAAACATCACTTTTGGTGATGTTTTATCCTTACAATTCTCAAATACTACGCTTTGTGCCATTATACTCTCTAATGCAAATTTTGTAGAGGCAAATTACTCTAATTGTAGCTCTCTAAACCAAACGAGCTAAAAATTGAGCGTGGAGCGTTGGAGATCACCTTAATGAATTGACTAATAAAGTGCCAGGGACGTATAGAATTTAGAAATTTCCCTAAATATCAACGGTTATATGTTGTTCAGAGCTGGGATAGATATCAATCAACGAAAGATTCTTTTCTCAATTCGGTTTTCTTCAAAGTATTTTATGGTCAGAAGAAGAGTATTGGAGAATCGTAAGGATGAACGTCCAACAATTTTTTTTTTTTTTAAATATCTCAAAAACGAAGCTATTACGGATCCATGTTTATATAGGTTCTTTTTTGTTCAGTGTCATATTTCCTATTAGTACCCCAAGCATTGTGGTTTCGTTCGGGGAAACCTTTTTTGCATTTTTACAAGAGTTGGTTGTGATCTTGCCCTAAAAATTTCACGTCTGGTAAAATTCGACCCACCATAATTCTAAAACTAATCCGTTGATCTTAAAGTTAATTTATCCCATTGAAAGCTTATGAAAAGTAACGTAAGTAACTTAAGCAACTTAAAAGATGCTTAGGAGCTGATAAATTAAAAATAAATTAGTGAATCTTAAAGTTTTTTGTGCTCTTTAAAATTGTTCCTTTGCCTTATGTCTCTATCTCATTTATTTTTTGGAATGGTAGGATTTTCTGAAAATTTTCGTAAAAAACTTGATATTCGGAAAAAAGATATAACTTGATATCTTGATAACTATATTTTTTGTTGCATTTGACCCATAAAATCCGCAATTTCAGTTATGAAATTTTATCGCGGGTCAACCTGATACAAAAAAAATAATAAATTTAAAAAAAAAAACGTGGAGGAGCCGAGGAGAGTTTTGATGCCCCCCTGGCCAAAAGTGGTGGGGCACCGCCCCGCCTGCCCTCCCGTTATGTACGCCACTGCTTTACAATTAAATCCATAAAGCGGCCTGCAACCCAAAAGATTTAGTTTAAAGAAGCTGTCACCGAATGTGTTGGAAGCAACCATCTTAACGAGCAATGGAAAGGGTCAAACTGTATATATTTCACGCATACCACTGAATCTACATGACTAGTGTTCACAAACCATTGTGAACTCTCATTTAAGTCTGGGCAGAGGGAACTAAGTTCGCGCCCTGGTCTACGGACTGAAAGGAGAGCAGAGCAGGGCCATTGGGGGCAGTTCTCGATGTCCGCTCAACTATGATGATTTGATATTTTTAACAGTTTAATATATTTTGTAAATCACACAAAATTGTAACTCAAATGGGTGAAAAAAAGTTTATAATGCATAATGTCGGCTTTTATTCAATTTTTATCTTACTTTACGACAAGGAAACAGCCTTTAATCAAGTTTTATGAAATTACGACAAGTAATACCCAAGATAGGAGGCATGTGTGTCACTGATAAGTAACATTAATTGAAAATTTTTAGTATAAAATGTGGCAATTTTACATAGATATTAGATTTTTTTTTACATAGAAAATAGATTTCAACATAAGTCTACACCAATCTATCTAGGTTTAGTAGAACGCAGAATTTTTTTCACTAGAAATAAACCAATTGTTGACATTTCTCAACAAATATTGGTTTACTCAACAAATACTTAAGCGAATTAAAAAATATTGAAACTACTTATATAAGTATAAAAATTCAATTTGAAATTAAACACGTCTGTAATAGTCTCTCATTTGCTTAGATTGTGCACTCTCCTTCTATTTGGTAATTCTCTGTTTCAGATTTTAACAGCATCCTACTCTTACTTGAATATGCTTAGAGCAGTTCGCCAGTAAGAGTAATGCAAGGTGTCCTTTCTAGTCATTCTTAATTACAAAAAATAATTGTATTAATGTGTTGTTTATGGTAAATGTGTAAATATATATTGCATTTATTCAGAATGTATGTGATTGTTATATTTATTATTTCATGTATGACAATATTATTGGATTAAAGCAACAATATGCAGTGTACTGTACTTAAATTCTTTTTGTAATTGTTTTTTAACTGGATTTGCAGAAATTCTTGCAAATCCTATGCATCATAGCAAGTTACTAAGCTGTCATCAAAATATAGGCTCAGGATTAACTTTCGTCCTCTCTTTCTTACAAAAGGAAATGGATCAGCTTCACTCTTGGAGAAACCTAACAAGCATAGATAGTCTGTAAATCTTTTATGCCAGCACCTAGGAGGCCATATAAACTTCTTGCTTAAGGCCATATAAACGTTTAGTAAGCTTACAAACTCTATTTGTGCCATCATTAAAACCTCTTGGTTGCTGCATATAGATTGTTTCTTCCAAGTTTCCATAAAGAAATGCTGTTTGCAACCTTCACTTGCAGCGACACTTAAAACCACATGAAAAGTACTCATCCTGGCTACCAGGCTGAATGTCTGATCAAAATCCATTCCTTTCTGTTGTTGAAACCCTTTAGCAACGAGTCTGGCTTTGTATTTGTTAACCGAACCTTCAGGATTCATCTTCATTTTAAAAACCCATTTACAAGGGTCACCTATCAAGATGCTTCATATTATCTAGGCATGGAAATCAAGAAAGAAGAAGATGGCTCTATTTCAATAAATCAATCAAAATATATAGAGAAGATTCTTGAAAGATTTGGAATGAGTGATTGTCATCCTGTGTCAACACCAATACTAAAAAGATGAATCTACAGATAAAAGTACACTAGATACAATTAGTTATATCAGTGGTTCTCAACCTTTTTCAATTCACGTACCCCTTTTTTGTATAATTCACTGTGCGTACCCCCTAAACAACAAACCCTTATATTTATAAATACTTTTTATATTAGATGAAGAGTTGTTTAACTACTGCTAATATTGCTACATCATAGAAACAGCTGTAAATAGGTAATTTTAATTCTAAACAATATTTTTTAATTGATATTTTACTAAAAAGTTTTTCTTTATTAGAAAGAAAAGTAAATATAAAACTTTTTTACTTTCATATTTTCGCGTACCCCTTGGGGGTACGCGTACCACCGGTTGAGAACCGCTGAGTTATACAATTAGTAGATATAATTTTTCCATNTACCCCTTGGGGGTACGCGTACCACCGGTTGAGAACCGCTGAGTTATACAATTAGTAGATATAATTTTTCCATACAGACAAGCTGTAGGTACTCTCATGTATGTAATGTGTAGGACACATCCTGACATAGTTTATACAGTTGGCTGTGAATCCAGAAGTTTAGAACACCCAACTAGTAGAGATGCTATATAAGTGAAAAGGATACTTAAGATATTTGAAGGGCACAAAAGATATTAAAATAAAGTATCCTTCAACTGGAAATAAAAAGATGATATGCAGACCATGGAGGAGACACATCTACAGGAAGATCAACATCTGAAATTGTGTGCCTATATTCTGGTGGTATTATATCATGGCTAAGTCAGCTGCAGTCATCAGTAGCAATCTCCGCTACAGAGGCTGAGATTGTAGCAGCCAGTGAAGTGGCTCGAGAACTAATTTGGATAAAGCGGTTGTTAAAAGCAATAACTGAAGTTGAAACAACAAAATTATCGGTTGACAATGAAGCGGCAATCCAATTAGCTCCAAACCTGGAATTTCACAAAAGAACGAAGCACATGAGAATTCGACATTTATTTGTGCGAGAGCTGGTGATAATAAAAGAAATAGAGGCTGTAAAGGTTAAAATTTCAAATCAATTGACAGACTGTTTGACAAAGCCACTGTTATTTCCAAGACTGCGGCAGCTCTGTGAAAGGCAAGGTATAACCAACCTATTGAATGAGGGAAGGTGTTAAAATACATCCAATATGCTTTTTATATTTTATTTGACAAAGTAATGTCAGTATTATTCTTTAATTACCTTTTTACCTTAATGTCTAAATAGATCAGTTCATGTTTTTGTGTCTTACTTTAATAATTGTGTGTCCATCTAGGGTCTAGAATTCATTATTTAAGATACGTAGTTTGGTCTTTGTACTAAGCTCCTGTGACTTCCATATAGGTTGCAGCATTGCAAATGCACCCTTATATTTATATGGTTCGAATATCTTCACTGTAAAATATCATCTGAGGTGATGATGCTTCCTAGGTAGCAGAGCTGGTTAACTTCTTCAATCTCTTGGTTGCAAGGAAGAATCTTGCGTTATATTTAAAACGACTTCTGCTTCAACCTTTAAGTTGTTCAATTTAGCTTCCATATCCTTGAAGTTGCTTGCCAAGAGATAAAGGTCGTCAGCAAAATCTAAAATGTATTTTAAATAGATATATTTCTATTATAAACCTGTCCTTATAAACAGGTAATGTGACAACAAGAACAAGAAGAGATGAATAAATAATTATTTTTTAAGTAAAAGTTTCTGCAAAAACATTTAAAAAAATTATACACTATATTGAGCAAGGAATGTTACAAATAAAAATAGAATTTTACCTTAATAGATATTAAGTTAGCAGGAAAAAAAATTAAAGGGGTTATAATAGTTTTAAAATAACATAACAATTTAGTGAGATAGCTGTTTTTCCTAAGAAAGCAAATAGCTCCAATTAATAATTTGTACATTAATTTAGTATACTCTGAACAGTCAAAGTAAATATGGTTTTACATAATTTGTTAAGTCTATAACTCTTCAGTTAATACTGTAATAAATAATAGAAAAAAAACCCAAATATTTATACTTTCTCCAATACCATCGCTATGGAAAAGGTAATAATGCCAAGACCCTCAGTGTAACTCATACTAGGCTACATTTAAATAATATAAATGATTAATTTATTGTCGAACCAAAAGTTGTACCACAGCTAGTAATATCCAACTTATATTTTTTTTTTTAAACTTGGATATTTTACGAATGAATGATGAATAAACATGGGTTTTACCATCTATAAAAAAATCATTAAAAATAAATTATGTATCACCTTTACAGTGGAAGAATTTCGTAATTACATTTGAAGCAATTTTACAGAAGAGCCAGAAAACTGTATAAGATTGGTATAAGATGCAGACTTTCATTCCAACGTTGTTCTATTGGATGTATCAGGTATTCCAGACACTTGTGACATGTTAAACGTGATTACACAAAAAATTTGCATTGAATTCTAATTGCCCACTATATCTTAACTAGGCATCGCGTGGCTCTATCATTGAAGCAAGCGTATAGTAATAAATACGTATTGAATATTGAAAAAAATTGCTAATCATGAATCATGATGAGTTGATAGATAATGGGTATAGAAGTAGTACAGCGACTAGTAGTAAGGGAACCACCCTGCATTCTTGCTATTCTCTAACCACACATCGCCTTTTCAATTATTATAAAATGTATCACTTCATTACTCAAATACTACTGCTTGTATCAAGTTGAAATTTTACATACTTGTTTCAATCGTATTTTAGACGATGTATATGATGTTTTATTAAAATCGTTATGTTAAAACGTAAGATATCGGTAAAAAGGTTGTTTTCTCAATTTTAAACGTTTGGGTCCGCTTTAATAGTTTTGGCGATCATTATTAATTCATAGCGGTGTCGTTGTTGGTTTAACTAAAAAATGTTATTTAAAAAAAATGTTCATCTCATCGAATAGGTCATGATAGAATTTTTCCCCGTTCTGAAATTCCAATTTTAAATTTGAAGCTCACGTTTACGCGAGCATTGCGCGTGAACTCTTAGACGGATCAAGCTGTCCAACGAACTCGTCCTGAGCATTGGTAAAATGAACATGTGTACCAAATTTCATCAAAATCGGTCAAATTTTACGCAAGTTATCGTCGTACGTTTCAGACACACAGACAGACAGACAAGATGCATATTTCGTTGAATGTAAGAAGCTCGCTTACGCTCGCTTCAATAATATTTTTTAGAAACAAATTTCCAATGGTCTGATGGGTAGGTTGTTTATAAAAACTTTTTTAAATCTTCATTTTAAAAAAACAATTCCTGCTATATTTCAACCCCACCTTGGGTCATCATCAAGCTATAATTGAATAATCTTTACTCCTAGTATGATCATTTAAATCTTAAAAAACACTCATCCTTCAGCAACATAAAAATACTTTTCTCAGCTGTGTCTTACACAACAGTGTCACAATATTACTTCACTTCACACATAGGGATCTGATCCCTATGTGTGAAGTGACTCATATTATTAGATTTTCACTTAATTAATGTTTAATGGTTTTGACGGATTACTTTTTAGTAATAAAAATTTATAATGGTAACTTTTTTCAAAAAATTGTATTAAATTTTAAAAATTAAACCAAAAGGGAGTCCCTCCCGTTAAATGTAATAGTTTTTTTTTACGAAAAGATTTAAGGCGTTGTTTGGAATAAAATGATTTACCTAAGAAGTAAGAAAGTGCACCTAAGAAAACCTCTACAATTAGTTTTTTTTTATTTTTAAAGATATCCCTATTTGGGAGAAAATAGAAAACATACATATTTATATTTATAGCAATCTGACTGATATGTTAAAGGATAACATGTTACCATTGATGAGTTTAAGTACATACGAAAACATATTTTCAAATTATTTCCAACAGCATGCATAAGTGATTTTCCCCCCAAAACCTAAATAACTTCTAAGATTTAAACTAGGAAAAAATTAAAATGAATAATCAAAACAATCAGGTAAAATAAATTAAATTAATATAATTTTTATTCAAGGAGGTAACAGGAATTCTGGATTCCTTAACTAAAAAAAACTACGCAGCACCTAGTGAATAGTTTTGTCAACACCAACAAATGAAGTTTTATTTCGTAGAATATTCATTGAAAAATAGTAATGCTCGTATTGAATTATTGTTAAATTATAGTTCTTATAACGTATTAAAAAAACTCAGTTTAAATTAACAGATAAATAATTTAATTAACAAAAAAACTTTACATGAAAATTTACAGAGTGGTGAGATTTGAAGGTACTAAAATACCTATTTATTTTATAAAGAAGCAAGCCAAATGGCGGATACAGCTGTTAATCCAAGAGTAATGTAACCAGTTAAGTACACTTCCTTCAGAGTCAAACCTTTGCCCGTATCCCACATCTAAACAAATATTTCAAATATAATAGTCAATTAAACTTTAATAATATTTTCTTAGGTTACAAAGGTCATTAATAACAAAAATATTGGTATAAATTAGATGAGATTGTATGATTTTATTACTTTTAAGTTTAGTAGATTTGATATAAGAGAAATGGTGGCCTTACCAAATGCCTAACTCCGTTGCAGAAGTGGTATGTGAACGGGACAGCTAATAATAATTTAGCAGTAAATGTTAATGCTACAGGAAGATGCATCTCCTGAAGGGCTGCAGCCATGTGAGGGATGTCTGTTGACAAGAATGAACCTAGAACACAAATTAAAATAAATGAAACAGGTTCATAAACAATAAATATAATAGCAAAAACAAAACCATTTCCATTAAAATTTAAGGTATAATAATATTAATTTTTGAAGGGGACCGTCTTAGAGATTAGCATACAATCAACACGCTTGAAAGGTAGGTCAAAATATTGTCGTTGCCGTGGAAAAACCTGCTTTGTGCAATTTCAATAATTTTACAGGAGAGAGGAAACAAAAATCTAACTACTATAGTGTGACACAAAATGTTTTGATATTTAGGTTTAAACAGCCTTCAGCTTTCTGCCTAAAAGGAATTTATTTTCCAGGGACTTCAAATATGTGTTTGTTATTAATGCTTTATTAAATTAATTTTAAATAAAATAAAAAAAGTTTTAATTTGAAAATGCACATAGCTGAATATGACGCCTGCGGCTGAAGATGAATTCATTCAAAATCTATTAAGAAATTTACATTCCAGGTTTTTTCAATAGAAAGATAACCTGTTTCCCTATAAACTTCTGAAAAAAATAAAAAATGCACATAGCAGGTTTTTCCACGGCAACAACGATATTGAAATATCAGGTTCGAATTCCAGAGAAGTTTTCACTGATGATCACGTGGAGTTAATGAGTAAAGTGGCCAATCCCCATCCTGTAATAACCTAATGTTGTGTTAATCAGAACAGAAAAAAACAATTATCAACTACTGATGAGGTCATCAGAGCATTCATTTTATAAATAGACAAGATAACTAGTACCTACTCTAATTAAACATAATATATAATTATCAATTAGATGCTTAATAAGTAAGCACTTTTATAAAAAATGGCCCTCCACTTTTTTTTTAATCTAATATACTTTAGACAACCGAATAC
Organism: Gerris buenoi; assembly: GCA_001010745.2. Classification (NCBI taxonomy): domain Eukaryota; kingdom Metazoa; phylum Arthropoda; class Insecta; order Hemiptera; family Gerridae; genus Gerris; species Gerris buenoi. Next base: position 806,056 of record KZ651208.1, read on the forward strand.
TCACTTTTTTCATATAAAAATGTGACATTCCTTTGTCCCAAAGCATATTGGACTGAATATCCCTTTGTCTTAATAGGTAGTTGGACTGAGGGATATAAACTCATCTGTATATTTCCTATTCAAAAAGGGGGGCCCTTTTTCTATAAGAGTACCAATAAGTTTACATAATTATTTATACCCAACATACAGTGAGAATCAACTCAGTAATTACACTGTAAGGTGATCACTAATATTCTGGTAACACAAAGATCAAGAGAAGAACTTACTTCCTGCAATAGCCCAGACATAAGCTGTAAGAGCCATGCCAGTGAATCTGTGTGATATAGACATAATTGCAGGAACGGGGAACCTATATATAGTGATGTGAGGGCTCATTGGCCGTCCAAGCTTCATGTTGCGCTCATCGTGTCCGTCTTTGGATATTGACTTTTCAGCTGTCACTGGCTTCAGCACAACAGTCCGCACCCTACAAGCAAAAGCAATACCCTCATAATAAAACTAAGTTCATCACACATAAACAGTTGCACAAACTCCCCACATTAAGAGTACATTGCCACACTTAAGATTACATAAACTTGTGTCTGATTTAGAATGTTAATAACAGAAAAAATAAAACTTACATCCTACCCATTTATACATAAATGAATATTCTTTTGATGACATTTATTTTTAAATAAATGGTAAATAGGTATTTGGAGAGAGGTACAAATAAATGTTTAAGAGGGATAAAGGTACCCTCCTTGAGATTATTAAGTCTTCCATTTTGCAGTACCACTATCTACTCTGGGACAGTACCACTATCTACACTACCAGTACATCTACATCAGTACAGTACATCTACACTACCACTATCTACACTATCTCTCTGGGACAGTAAACCATTCAATCATTTCAAAGGCCCTTAGTCTGGCATTCACACAAAATCAATTAAGGGAATGTGGAGTTAGGTTAAGAGGAAATTGACCAGTGTGACTGTCACCAATCAGTCTCAACTCTTACTTAGGAGTTGTGCTGATTGTGACCATTGTTGAGTACACAAGGACGTTATCAAGGTCTGTCAGCCACCAGGCCAAGACTTTCCTGACAAGATAAAGGACATTTAAAGGTAGGCAATTGTATTTCAATAAATATTTTTAAATTCTAATTTTGCATCTTTAAATTTATATTTTAAAAACGATTACGGTTGTAACATTAAATATTTTTTTTTTTTTTTTTTTTTTTTTAATGTAAAGTGTCACTTTCTAAGGGACATGGTGAAAGGTTATGCTTAGGCTAGAAAAGTACAAACCTTAACCTAAACTAACCAAAACCTTCCTTTATTTTATTAGGAAGTGACACTTTATGAATTTAAAAGAAATATTAAATTTATCGAAATGCTGCAACCAAAATAGTTTTTTTATAATGTAAAAAGAACAGTTTTAAAAAATTGCAAATAAATTGGACAATTAAGAAATAGGGGTAAATTCGGATTGTACGTGACCCACTTGGAGTTAAGGTGATAAAATCCCGTATATTAAATTAAAAAGCTTAATTTTGTGTACCCTTGAATTTAAAATAGCCGCTTTGCGGTGCTCCGCTCATTTTCTAAAGAAAAACAACCCTCCTGTATATAAACCAGATAGAGGTCCAACTCGAAAAAATTTCTGGGTCACGTACAATCCGAATTAGCCAGAAATAGGTATTAAGCAAGTCAAACTAGGTCTGTATTTTTAGTGAAAGATTTGAAATACCGAACCCTGGCCTCGCTAAATAACTTTAGTTCTCGGGACAGAAGAATACTGGGCTAATTTATATTTTATTGTAAGTGCCAGAGAAATTTCCTAAATGGTGGTTAGAGATGGCTCTAAATTTTGGCCTGGCACGTACAATATGAATTTACTGAATACTGAAGAGGACAAATATAACAACCCATAGTCTTCTCAAAGACAGTTACCTTATGTTGCTTTATTTTCGTAAAATTTCGTTTAAGTTTCAAACTGACACCCAGCAGACAACTCAAAACCTCAAGTTGGTTACAATATAATAAAGAATAATATCGGAGATAGTACATAACAGAAATAAATATATTTTAAAGACATTGTGAAAATAAAAAGAATAAAATTACTTACTGATTAAAAGGTGCGAAAGATTTTCCCTGAAGATTGAGCCTAAGGCCACTGGATATGCTACGAAAAATCAACATAATAACATAAAATTTAAAAATAAAAATTTCACATGTAAACAATAAGTATCTAAAGAAGTTAAAAAGTACTACGATTCACAAAATTGAATGAAAATATAAGTTTATTTTAAATTAAATACCTCCTAAGAAAGGCCATTTTAAATTGTTTTTTTTTCTCTCCTAAATAAAAATTCTTAAACTCAGCTGTGCTGACTTTCTTCTTGTTCTTCGTCAACTACTGACATCTGGTCTACTCAGTGTTGCACAAGCAATAATTTTTTACCTATTTTAATTTTCTCGCGCTCTTTCTAACACAGTTTTAATATAAGTATCTGTCTACTCTATTCTAACAATTATTGTTTTTCTTGAATTATTATTATTAAATCCTTTATATTGACTTCACATTTGTTTTTTACAAAAAGTACTTATTTAGTTAGGTAGCAAGATTAAGGACAATAGAATCAAAACAGTTATACATAATAATGATCATCTCAAGGAGAACTTAATACAGGTACACTTGCTTTTTTACATTTAACTTGATTTAAGGAAAGTCCTCAAAATCATAATACTGCCTGTAATTACTTACTTGTAAATGATCATACAATAAATAGTTTTTAGTTGACCAGCAGAATAGAGGTCGTTTTATAAAATGATATCCTAAATAGCATAATCATTTATTTAGACAATAAATGAATAAATAATATTCAATAATAATAATGAATTATCATATTCAAATAATAATGAATAATAATATATTATAGGGGTTCTGGAATGTCAAATAGCTACCTTTTTATGTACCTGTATCTTTCTTTTCCTACAAGAAAAATAGGTAAATTCTAAATTCGGATTGTACGTGCCCGACGCATTGAGGTTAGGTGATAAATTCCCGAATATTAAATTAAAAACCTTAATTTTGTGTATCCTTGAATTTTCAATAGCCACTCCACTCCGCTCATTTTCTGAAGAAAAACAACCCTCCTATGTATAAACCAGGTAGAGAGCCAACTCGGAGAAATTTTGAGGGCACGTACAATCCGAAAAATAAAGTATTAAAACGGGCTCTATTGCCAATTAATATGGTCCTTACAGCTGATGGAGTGATACGCCAATACCGTAGCATTCATTCTGTCAGGCCTTTGCGCTGCAGATTATTATTATAAAACGTGGAAACAAATATGCATATATAGAAATAAAATATAAACACAGAGCAAATAATTACATTTTTTGAAGCCATTATTCATAAATTAGATAAGCGTTTCTTCTTCTTTTTCATCACTTTAGTTGCTCCAAATTTGATTCAAAATGTTTAAATTTTCTTCCTTAGCACTCAGTATTTTATTATGTAACAGATACTTCCAAGGTTTAAAGAAAATGCAGTTTTAAATTCAGTGTAGCAAGAATTTATTATCGATTTCACGTTCCTAGGGCAGCAGGCCATTTAATTTGACAAGAAGAGTTGCATATAACTCAACCTCACCCAATTTTATAAGATTACTGTGGATATACAATCAAAAGGTAATAGTCCAGGATATAGCATACAAAAAAGTGACATCAAGCTAAAAATGGGTGAACACATTGATTTGGTGTATTATTTGAATAACTAACCTATCAAGAGACAAATTAACATCAACTTGATTTTTGGTTTACTAATTTTGTACTCAGGATCATGAAAATCACAATGTCCACCAAGATGGGTTGTTTTTTTTCTAATGCATATTGCCAAGCTATGTCCCACTCACGAACGTAGCCAACCTTAAAAGTCACTAAAAATTAACTTAATAAAACATTCTAGCTTGATGACAGTTCAGTGGTTCCCAACCTGTTGAAGACTATGGACCACTCAGACTGAAATTTAATCTTGTACAGACCCCCCCCCCAATTCTAAGTCAAGGAACAAGAATTAAAAAAACAGATTTTTAGAAATCGTTACTTATTATTACTATTAATTAGTGTTATGAATTACAAATTATTAATTAAATAAAAATTATTTAGTTTGTTTTTTAATATAAGAATGATTTTTGTGCACTAATTTGTTTGACAAGCTGAGGAATTCTAGGAGTTAGACTCCGGATTAGGGCTAATCTCAAATCATTGATTGTGTTTAGGCGGTTCCTTTGTTTGTTTTTAATAAACAACAAAAAAAAGTTGATAATCCCTGCTCACACAAAAATGTTGTCGAAAACAACATGAGATATTGCAAAGTTGCTTGCCGAATATTTAGGTAAAATATGGCTTTTTTACACCAAAACTCTTCTAGGTTTACACCAGAATCCAATGAATCCTTGAAGTTACTGTCATTTTGAAGTTCAATAGATAATGTAATAAATTGAGTTTCAATATAACCTTTTGATTTCAATAAACCGACTTGATAGAGCGTAGATAGACCCCTGTGTTTTCTGGTTGTACAATGTTTTTGACTTTTTACATATTATGCTACCGGACCCTTTCGCGGACCCTCACGGACCACCAGTTGGGAACCACTGTGTTAGTTGGACACTTTCTTGGACGCTACCTCCTGCACTATAAGTTCTATACTATTAGCTTTCAAAAAACATTGTATAACCCAAAATTAATTCTTACGTGACTGGGATTAATATGAAGCTAAACTTTATCTTGCTATATGGAGGAGCTATCATCCATTGCCCCGTCCCTGCAATCATCTATTAACAAAGAAGCTAGAATATGTTTAAATATTACTTAGAGAAGCTTATTTCTTTTATCAATTATTTATAGAAGTTGTAAAAAAATATCATTTGTTTTTAACATTATTTTGCAACCTTTAAGATGCCTTTTAACCTCAGAGTTGTTTTACTATCTAAATGTAAGTTCTAGTGAATGTGTCAGCTAATTAGAATAGACCTGATAGGAATAAAAAGCAAGATTATTTGCATTTAAAAAAGAAAAGTCTTTCTACTTTCCAATTTTTTCTCGAACTATTTTGTTGAGAAGATGCTAGTATTCTCGAGTTATATATCTTCTAAAACAGCAGTCATTAATGTGTAAAAAAAAAAAGTTTTAAATCCTTTTTTTAACACAATTATTTTTTTTTGTTATAATGTTCAACCAAATTCTTTTGAAATTAGTCAACAATCCTAACTAGCATTCAATTCTTGAATAGTTGGGAATATTAAAAAGGCTCAGTCTTGTGATATTTCAACATTTTCCCAGATTTTTGTATTATATAATGTTTTAGTACTAGTACTAATAGTTTCTCATTATATTCGAGATTCCTTATCTAATTGTAAATTTCAAATCCATCATGAAAGCAATAAAATTGGTTTAATTTTTTGAAAAAAAAAAAAAAACTTTTTAAGAGTACTCTACCATCCCTTAAGCTTAAAATTAAGCTAGTGTACTCTACCTATGTAAACAAGACTTTAAGCTCTTATTTGCTAATTTATTTTGTAAATCATAAAATAATAATTTTGGGAAACGAGTTTGAAGTAATTATAAAAGCCTTTTAACTTATGGTTTAATACTCCAAATACTACTATTCTTCTTTCTACTTTATCAAGGGTATAAAAATATCAATAAGAACACAGGTAAATAAAAAAGAGTTAATTTCAACTATTATTAAACATCTATACATCATTCATTAATTAATTAAAAAAAAACTATGTAACTAGTTTAAAGCTGTACTAGATCAACAATTTTTTACATAAAATATTCTGTACTTTTTAAATTTATTTAATTTTGAAGAGCTTTTATAATTATTATCACACATTTTATAGTAATATATATTTTCTTCACTTAGGTGTAACACAGATATACCCAAAAAAAAACTTAATTACATTTTAAAATCACATTTTAGCTATTTCTTACTAAACACTGGTAACTACGTAAAATCTAGTTATTTTATCATCTCCTCAGAAAAATAAATACATCAATTAAGTAAAAGTCAAGTATTGCAAGCAACCGCTCTGGTCGACCTCAAAATCTGGTCTCACAAAAGGCTGTTGTTTAGGTAGGTCTTTTCGGAAATACCGGATACTTCTCAGTCGACCTGGTTACTGATTCCGAACACACCCTCATTGAATTTTAGGTGAAAGAATATCTTTCTATAGCAGTGTTTTCCACCCGGCATGCTGCCAAATTTTATAGAAAGTCTTGTTAACAATAATTAAAAGTTGAAAAACTAAGCATAAATACTAACATTTTGTTTTTCCACATTAATAAATATAATTTTTGTATTAAATTAATAAAAATGTACACGAATTTTCCTAACTTAAATTAACACACAATTTTAAGCTATTTACTAGTAGTTTAATTATATACAGTTACAATGGTAGGTATTAATATGTTAAAAGACTAGTATCAGTCAATTAGTGTATCAAGTGTCCACGACTAAATACACTTTGGGATTAGTGTGCCGTGAGGCCAAAAAGGATGAAACACTGCTATAAACTAAATATAAGTTGGAATAAACAACAGAATTATCGGATCCAAACTGTGCTTAATGTTATGCCAGAGCCACATATATAACATAAACAAGTATATGCCATAATGGGCTCCTTTGAACCCGGTTAAAAATTCTGTTCCATAAAGGAATGGTGTTAACCCACTATTTGAGCTTCAATGCATATTATTTAACATATGTGAAGTTTTCACTTTAGGAAATCAGTAACATTAGATATAAGACTTGCAGGGTCCTCTGCATGAACCCAATGACCTGTATTTAGATAAACAAATTTCGATTGAGGAAACATACTAACAATCCTACTCTCTTGGTCTCTAGTAAGATAATCCGATTTTGTCCCGGCTATAAAGAGAGTGGGTTTTTCAAATTTCAAGTCCGTTTTGGGAAAATTTAAAACTCCATTTTTAAAATTATGTTCAAGGGAATCTAAATTAATTCGCCACTTAAAAGTACCCTCAGGTGTCTTAAGTAAATTTGTCAGTAAGAAATCTACGATGAGTCGACTCTTGATGTGTTTAAACATCTGTTCGCTGGCTATTCTTCTCCCTTCTGCAGTAGAAACAGAAGAATCGATCTGAACTGATCTCATTATTTGAAAGAAATTCACCATAGTACCCATGTCTGCTGATGAGGAAAATGGAGAAATGTCCACTACAATAAGTTTTTCAACAAGCTCCGGATGCTTTAAAGAGAAATTCATAACGGCTCTTCCACCCATGCTGTGACCCATTAAACTAACTTGATTTAAAGACAAACTATGAACCATACATTTGATATCGTTCGACAGCAAATTGTAATCGAAACTATCAGTATGAGGACTATTACCGTGGTTCCTAGCGTCCACTGCAAATATTGTCCTTTTAATCGATTGATTTAAAGCTTTAGATATCGACTGCCAATTAGTTTTCGAGCCGAACAGGCCATGCATGATAAATAAAGGTGGTTTATGCTGAGCGGAGTCGGGTTGAAAACTGTCATACTTATTATAAGACATTTCGACACTGTCTGTAGTACAATTATCACTATAAAATCTTCCACTTATTTGTCTAGAAATATTCGAGTATGAACTAAAAACCTCGCTAGTTTTAACATAATTAGATAACAACTTTCTAAAACACAGGTTCATTTTTAAAAGTAAAAAAAAAAAATGTTATAAGTTAAAGTTAAAAATTATAAGTTATTTAAAAAAAAAATGAAACCTTCCGCCAACAGCAATGAAACCTTTGGCTGTTATCATATCTCCATCCCAACCTCAGAGTAAGAAACGGGTAGAAGGAGCCAGAGATAACTAATATATAGAGATAGTCGTCTCCCCTCTTAAAGAACCTTTGACAAGGTTATAGCGCACTCCGGCCCCCACGGAAAAACGATGAACTAATTCTCGGCAAAAAGACCGGGAATTTCAAATCAAAAGTATTAAGCAATTTTTTTCCTCCTTACTTTTCATATTCGAAATATTAATCCATTTTTTTACCCACTTCTTTAAAGGAATT
>KZ651209.1:0-15770 GCA_001010745.2 Gerris buenoi
GAGTCAAATGGACAAATAAAAATATCTATAATAATCTAACTCCAAATATGTACCTTGGTTCTGCTTAAAGACTCCAACGTTGCCCCATCGCTTTGGCCAACCGCTAGGATATTAGAGGTTTATCCCGGTAAAGACAAAGTAGTCAGAGTAGTTAAAGTCAAAACTCCTTATGGGGAATATGTTCGGCCAGTCTCAAAAATTGCACTACTTCTACCTGAAAATTGTGATTAACTTATATTTGAATATTTTTTGTTAATGACATATTAATTTCTTTTTTGCTCTACTTACTTGATGTTTACTGAAAATTAAGTAATTTTGGTGGGCGGAATGTTTAAGCGTTTTTAAAAAGAAAAGAGAAAAAAGAATAAATNATTTGTTTCCGTATATGAATTTGCAGATATGAAGTTTTCAATGGTAATAAATTAGAATACACAATAAAAGACATGACCCATGTGTGCTGAAAAAATGTAATTTCCCTGTTTGTAAACTTCACACCAGGTATTCCATTCAAAGGAAATAAGGAATTTTTTTTTCGCCAATAAGGGAAACAAGCAGAAAATGATTATTCTAATCGCTGAAGAAATGAGCCAACATGGCAATTCAAGCTGTTGATGATGCTGATGTTGAGATTTTTATATCCACCGTTGAATCCTCAAAAAGTAGAAATTCACCAGTGATAGGAGAAGACACTGATTTATTGGTGTAATCAAGCACACCACAAGTTTTTTTCTCAAAACTAATAAAAAGCTGTCTAAACTGAATAACGTTTATGATATCAAAGCCATTAGATATTCGCTCGGAAATTACTTAGCAAACAGTCAATTCTTTTTACAATCGTATACAGGATGTGACACCACCTAGAGAATATTCTATATTGGAAAGTAATCAGTTTTCAAACGTGTTGGTAAAGATCGATATTTTTGTGAACTTGCACTACCATTTAGCTCAAATAACCTTAATCCTAGTCAGGCTGAATAAATTGGAAAGAGATAATGGTATGTCAATTTGGTGGAAATCCAGATGATGCACTAAATACACGTTAGTACAAAAATATTTTGGATAAAGTATCAAAGGCAAAATGTTTCGTTAAGCCACAGAACCTTCCCCCGACGGAATCAGCTGTCAAGTACCATAGTCTTGCAAAGTCTGCAAATTCTTAAATGGAAACAAATGCAAGAAGGCTTGAAACCCACAGACTGAGTTACCATGAAAAAGGGCATGCTTCAGTACATAATAAGTACCTATTTTGAGAGCAAACTATCTTTTTTACGGCAAAAAATGCAGCAAAATAGAGAAACAAAAGGGCAAAATTCAGCCGCCATCTTGGATTTTGACTTATTTCCTGGGCCGGGGTTATTTATGTCCTAAATTGTTTGAAACTAAGTCAAGTTCTTCGGTTAAATAGATCCGTACTTCACCACCACTTTCACCTCACCCTCTATCAATTCGATTTACTGGTCCACCGGTATTTATTTTATTTTATGATTATACAACCATTTTATACAGTCTACTTTAATTTCATAACAAGGTTTAATTCATGTTTCTTAATAAAAAATAAATTTACTTTATTTGGTCTAAACCTATTTTTTATGTTGGAATCACCCGGCTTAGATTTAAGCTTTCTTGGTCTAAACTTCCGAGGTTTCAACACAACGATTATTCTATTTTACAGTTTAATAATTTAAATTGCATGCTAATCTATTTAGAAAATATATTAGTCCAGTCAAAATAGAGCAAAAATACCCTTAACCTCGGCAAAATTGCAACACAAATGATTCTTTTTGCATTATACTCAAAAAAGTGTGTATTTTAACATACTCAAAATCCCCATTAATCCCGGCCCGGGAAATCAGTCAAAATCCAAGATGGCGGCAGAATTTTACCATTTTTGTCTATTTTGTTGCTTTTATTGCCGTAAAATAAATTGTTTGCACTCAAAATGGGTATTTATAATGTACTGAAGCATGAAATTTAAATTACCTCAAAATTCCCATAAATCCCGGCCGGGGAAATCAGTCTAAATCCAAGATGGCGGCTGAATTTTGCCCTTTTTTTCTCTATTTTGCCGCATTTATAGTCTTGAAAATGATAGTTTGCTCTCAAAATGAGTAATTATTGTGTACTGGAGCATGCCCTTTACATAATCACAAAATCCCCAATAACACCAGCCCAGGAAATCAGTCAAAATCCAAGATGGCGGCTAAATTTTGCTCTTTTTTCTCTTTTTTGCTATGTTTATTGCTGTAAAAAAGATAGTTTCCTCTTAAAATGGGTAATTATTGTGTACTAAAGCATGCCCTTTACATCATCTCAGAAGCTGCAAACTCCAAGCTCCTCCAGGGGGGAGGGTCTCTGATGTCTTGGGTCTCAACCAAATTAAGCCCATAAACCATTAGCCGCAAGATTACACCACTAACTGACCACAAAACTATCCACAAGTGTTCGGCACTGAAATGCCGAGGTTAGTTCGTGATAAAAGGTAGATGCGTACGAGAGCTGATGGCATCGGCTCTGTGGGTCTCTCCAGACTGGCCCGGTCTTACGCCGTGTGCGTGGTTAGACAACGATGAGATGCCGAGCCAAGTCCATCAAAACAAGACCTCTATCAATTCAGTAGNAATATAAAGACAAAATCTTATTAATTATCTGAAATCTTATTATCTTTATTACATATCGCGAATTCACGTATTCATTTATTTTTTAAAATTAAATATGCGGTATAATGATGGAGAGTAATGTGTATTGAAGTCCCACTAAAAAAGAAAATCTATTTCGTTGAGCGGTACTTCTAAATTAAATCCTGGTAGAGCTGTAATGCTTGAACCGCTCCCTGAAGATTATTATACCGTGTCCTTAGTCCTCCAGGATTAATAATCCAGATCCTGAAAAGAGGTAGGAATGCTGGAGGAACACTTCTCCAAACTAATCATAAGACATGGTGCTCTTGTTAATCTCAGTTTGGTATCTTTCCTTACAAGTTCTTCTAATATTTGTTACTGAAGATCTTAAAGGAACGTTGAAAATATTCTGAAGATCTCTTTTTGTACCTTAAAGGTTCCTTTAAGAGATGATACACTCGTTAGTCTTTACTAGCTACTGGGCACAGCCTTATTCTTCTTTTAATTAAGAAAGATCCTTTCTTTGGACAAACCCCTCCTTTTGATGAATGCATCTAAAGATGTGCTCTATTTTCAAAACTTTCTTTGTTCTGACCTAACTTTAAAATCAACAGTTTATTGGACACAATTTTTACAATGTTGTCTTAGAAGGGATTATGAAATAATTGAGGAATAATTTTGGTCCCTAGAAAATTGATATTATCTTTTAGGTGTTAGTGGCGAATCCACTATTTTCGGTACATACATATTACCAATTACCATGTATACCTATTCCATCCTCAGTCTGTGGGTTTCAAGCCTTGCATTTGTTTCCGTATATGAATTTGCAGATATGAAGTTTTCAATGGTAATAAATTAGAATACACAATAAAAGACATGACCCATGTGTGCTGAAAAAATGTAATTTCCCTGTTTGTAAACTTCACACCAGGTATTCCATTCAAAGGAAATAAGGAATTCGACCGCCCACCCTAAGAACACCTAGGGGGTCGATAAACGGTGATAAAGATTTTAACTTAGACTTATGTCCTAAATTGTTTGAAACTAAGTCAAGTTCTTCGGTTAAATAGATCCGTTGAACAATTTTAATGCAATGAAGTAAGGCTTCATGTCGCTCAACTCGACTAATAACTTCATCTATACGACGATTTTCTTTAGAACATTTTATATTATGGAAGAACCGTAGAAGATAAGACACCGTTGTTATTAATTTGTTTAGAGTGGAGTATCGTTGCATAAATATTATGCTGACATTTTCAGAAGGCTGTAACGCAATGAGTACATTTGTCTGAGGTGTCTGCTCCGGAACTTCGGCTAAAGGCTCGACCACCGCGGAGACTGGCCATTGATGCAGATCATCCAGCAGCCACTGAGGACCATTCCACCACAATGAGTTATCAATTAAATCTCTGGGAACGAGGCCTCTTGAAGCAATGTCGGCTGAGTTTTGTTTTGTGTTAACGTGATACCAATCAGAAACGTTAGTATGAGTAAGGATCTCAGTGACGCGATTGGCTACAAATATTTTTAAGGTGTTCGGGGGTAATCTTAACCAAGATAGTACCACTGTCGAGTCCGAGAAAAAATGATGTGACTTTATGTCTATCGACGACAAGAACCTATCGAAAGTTTCCATGAGACGTACCAATAAAAGAGCTGCACACAGCTCTAACCGTGGTATGGATATGGTCTTAGCAGGTGCCAGCCTGGTTTTAGATGCCAATAATTTTATAATCGGTTCTTTACCAGGGTATGTTATCCTAAGATAAAGTACCGCTGCATAACTTAAAGAGGATGCATCGGCAAATCCTATTAACTTAACTTCTTGANATATCTTTATTGCTTTTGGCAGATTCTTTTTCTCTTTTGCTCTACGATAAGGAAGAGAACTGCATTCTTGATAGTAATTTTATTGTTTTATCCTTTTTAATATTGTTAATCTTATTTTTATTTTTTTTCTTATTTCAGGACTGTTAGACTGCGGCTTAGCTACATAGCTTATTAATTTCTGGGAAAACATCTTAAAGGTTGATATTTTTTATTATTTATTTATTATTTTTATTTTTTTATTAATATTTCAATTAATATAAAGACAAAATCTTATTAATTATCTGAAATCTTATTATCTTTATTACATATCGCGAATTCACGTATTCATTTATTTTTTAAAATTAAATATGCGGTATAATGATGGAGAGTAATGTGTATTGAAGTCCCACTAAAAAAGAAAATCTATTTCGTTGAGCGGTACTTCTAAATTAAATCCTGGTAGAGCTGTAATGCTTGAACCGCTCCCTGAAGATTATTATACCGTGTCCTTAGTCCTCCAGGATTAATAATCCAGATCCTGAAAAGAGGTAGGAATGCTGGAGGAACACTTCTCCAAACTAATCATAAGACATGGTGCTCTTGTTAATCTCAGTTTGGTATCTTTCCTTACAAGTTCTTCTAATATTTGTTACTGAAGATCTTAAAGGAACGTTGAAAATATTCTGAAGATCTCTTTTTGTACCTTAAAGGTTCCTTTAAGAGATGATACACTCGTTAGTCTTTACTAGCTACTGGGCACAGCCTTATTCTTCTTTTAATTAAGAAAGATCCTTTCTTTGGACAAACCCCTCCTTTTGATGAATGCATCTAAAGATGTGCTCTATTTTCAAAACTTTCTTTGTTCTGACCTAACTTTAAAATCAACAGTTTATTGGACACAATTTTTACAATGTTGTCTTAGAAAGGATTATGAAATAATTGAGGAATAATTTTGGTCCCTAGAAAATTGATATTATCTTTTATTCTTTTTAATCCTGATTCTTCTCTTAATTAAGATAATTGGCTAGGTCGTTCCTAGTATGGAATACATCCGCATCCGAGGATGTGTTCCATTTTAAAATAATATTTCTTGATAATTTTAGCTTCTAGGCCCATCTTTAAAGTCTTACTTTCATTTTAAAAGACTACTGATATATTTTTTTTTATTGGATATATCCTTTCTAACTAATATTTTATTTTTCTTCTTAAATCATCTTTGACTCCTTAATTTTGATGCCTGAATACAACAGGTTGTTTGACATTGAAACCTTCAATCTTATTATTTTTTAAAAGTAACGTTTTTGAAGTCACTCAGGTGATTCTAAGGTCCAAAACCAGTTCTTATGATTAGAACGGACATCGTCTCATTTCTTGGTTTATTTTTTTCCTTTATTTTGTTTTGTGTTTCAAGGTCCTCTTTAAAAATAAAACTCAATCGTCTTTATTTTTTCAAAACCAGTGAAGTATTTTAATAAGTCAGCACAATAATTTTTGTTTTTAAAATAAATCTTCTCTAATGAAATATACGTATAAAACGTAAGTACGTGTATAAGATCTTTGTGGTTTCCTCAACACTTAAAAATCTAAACCAATAATAAAAAAAAATAAAATAAAAGCCTTTTTAAAAAAATAAAATGTATTTTTTATAAATATAGAAATATAACAACTTTTAAGATTACTTACTCTCTCATTGTAACTATTTGTAATAAATAATGCGTATACTTTTATAAAAGCATTGAATAAAGATTGGGATATATTAAGAATACATTTCTAGTCTGCTAGTTATGTAAAGTAATTAAATCTAGTGCATGCTGTACTAAGCATGTACGATTGAACCAAGTTGTATGAATGGTTAATCAAGAACATTCTATATTGAGTATAGTCTTAATCCAAGATCATTATGTTAAAAACGTGCTTAATTTAGAGGCTCACTTAAGCTATTTAAAACCATAATACACGCCTCAAAACAAGGATATATTAAAGCAAGGTAAATGTTGTAATAAAGAACTTGCATCGATCCAGCTTAATATCTCTTACTATTACTCAAATAAATGTCTTATGACTACATTTTAAATGGTCACCATGTGCCTAATATTAGAGGTAGAAGATTGATATAAAGCAAATTTTCAAGAAAATATGTGGAAGTTTACTGGGCATAAGTCAAATTTTTAAGTGTGGAAGGTAATGTCCGATAAATGACGCCTTGTCGATTTACACGCACTCTTAGAGGCGCTCGGCGAAGTTAACATTCTGTAATATCTCGTCAGGGAATCCAATTTTTCATCACCTATTCAAAGGATAACGTAATCGATACTGTCCACATATGGTTCCAACAAGATCCACTGCACATGCAAGTGTTCATGGATTGCGTACGTTAAATTTTTCTCGGTCGTGTGAGTTATGTGGAATAATGTGAATGTGGTAATCGACAAGAAGGATGTCATTTATCGAATATTATCATCCACACTTAAAAATTTGACTTATGTCCTGTAAAATTTGCTTTATTCCAATTTCCTGGCTCTAGTATTAAGCACATGGTAACGAGTTAGAATGTGATCATACGCGCTGCGCCACACTGTATCATGAAGAACACTATATAACATTAATGTAAAACTTATTTCTCAGTCATGTTCAGATCTCTGGCATCATTGGATCTTATGAACAAGGAATTTTCGGGAGTATTTAAAATTATATTCCATATTAAATGGGAGACATCTAAATATTCTCTTAACAAAATTTAACTATAATTTTTTTTTTTTTTTAAATTTTGTTTTTTAAAAATAAGTCGAGTCATGCACCATGACTTAATGAGCGAATTTTCAAATAAATCTGCGTATTATTGGCTTATGATAATATAGGAAAATTTTGGTTTAGAATTTGGATGGGTGAAAAAAAAAATTNCAGTCTGTAGCGAATCATCATAAAATTTTATTAAATTTTAAACTTTGAAAATAATCCCAAAATAATTATTTTTCTTTAATTGTCAGGGACAATTCAAGTTTATTTTTAATTTTTTTTTTTTTAAGTTTCTCAAGTCTAATTAATTACTTTCTGTTTTGTTTCTAAAGTTAACATAAGAAAGAGAGTGGTTTTCTATTTTCGAATAGAGTTTGTAAGTTGGGAATGGTAAAACGTAAAAAAAGATCTAGTCTAAACGCTTCAAGTGACCCCGGAGTTTAATTTACAACTGACTTCCTTTTATTTTAAAACACTGGAAGTCTTCTCTAGACTTGAACTAAAAGGGAGAAAAAAAACATTGCTAAAACCCCATTCTAAAAGGAACTAACGTACACGTAATAAATAGACACAGTCACAACACACAAACACACAAATTACGCACTTAGTTGTCTTTGTAAAGTTACTAAGAAGCTAAAAGTAGAAACAGCACACTAACTACTCTTCTGACAAAACCGCAGTTACTGTCTTTCAGGTATCATTACTTCAAGCCACTCTCATTTCAGACTTTACGCAAGACTGAATCATTTGAAAACTCTTTGTCACACTTACCGTTAAAAACGTTTAAATTAAAAAAAACAAAAAACTAATTTAACTTCTCTTTGAAAACATCAAAGACAAAAGAGGAAAATTTAGCTTTAAGTTTGAAACGGTCAACGGTCAACCACTAACACCTGTCTAGTGTCTAGACAAAGCTGTGTAAAGGAAGTGGTCTTCCTTCCTCTCTGGCTATCAAGTATAAATAATATTATAATGTTGTTTTCTCTTCTGTCCCTGTTATACACTTATATTACTTTTAAAAAAGCTAGAAAAACATTTAATATTTTGATAAGGTCAAAAATGTAGATTGAACATTCTGTAGAACTGGTAGGAAATTTATTAGTTTTATTATTATGATATCAAAAGAAAATAGCTCTGTTTTCAAACTAGAGAATTTCTACTGAGCTAGAGTAACAGTAGTACACAACTGCGCAGAAAACATCGAGAATGTGTTTTTGTTGTATTCCAAAATACCCCATTTGTTTTCCTAGTTGGAGGAAACAAACCAATATTCCTAGGAAAAAGAAATAGCTTCTGGTATACTCAATCCTATACTCCTAGTAATGAAAAAAATATAATTGAAGAGAGAAAGTATAAATGTTAGAATTGTTCTAGGGATTTGGCTACTGTTCGATTTATTTTCGAAGCATTGGAACTTTTATGTTTACACATACGATTCGTGTTGTTCCCAACTCACAATTGGTTCCACGTGGACCTCTCATTCTATTTTTGATTTGTTTCTCCAGGCAGGCAGGGTTTCTCAGTATTGGTATTCTTCGAATTCGATTTATAGTCATAGTTGTAACATAGCATTGCAAGTAATCTGAGATCAATGATAACTTTAACTAGGCTTGTATTGTTAATTTTGTTTGATGTGTAAATTTACGAGAGATTTAATATTCATTCCTCAGTGGGCCTCTCAGTTAATTTTTCACATTCCGATCCAGTGTTTACTATAAACATAAAAAAAACAACTATTTCAACCCACTATAGTTAATACTGTATATGAGAATATGGTTTCTCTTATAAAAAGAAAGTATTGTTATGATGGCACGAAAATTCGATTTTGAGATTTTGATGGATTTACACGTTTTGAGGTCCCCAGAGTCCAAAAAAAGTGGCGCAACAAAACAATATCTTGGGGAAAAAATAAGCTTGCGGTGCTCATAGCTTACTTGCTAGTAATTTATTATTTAATAGAAAGAATTGTGGGACTTCTCTTAAGACTAGTGATGTAAAATACCCGGGTAATTAAAACTGCGGGTAAATACCCTGGTTCTTTACCCNGTTCTAATATTGCACACATATAGTCAACGAATTTAAATGCATTAAACATTTTGTTTTGATACGCCTTTGTTTCATTTAATTTTGTTGCTTGTCTCAATTTAGTTTAAATAACATGAGTTCGAATGACATATCTATGAAACCATGCCAATAACCAATTTACCCTATTATTACATCTCAATTATCTTATTCCAAAATAAAAATGTTTCCATTGTTATTTTTCTTTTGATATAATTGTATGGGAGAGTCAGCTGTATTATAAAATATTTAGTTTTTTTCCTCACAGGAATTACGGGGCCCATGAGTGGGTTGGCCATAACTGCTTGCCGAGTCTATCATGGCCTTGGTATAACTATGATTCACTATTTTAAACTGCAATTACAAGAATATCTCATCTTCATCTATAAAAAATAAATAGGGATTTTTATTAATTTATTTGTTGTTAATTACGAAACAATTAAATTTTTAATTATTGGTTGAATATCA
The DNA here is from genome assembly GCA_001010745.2 of Gerris buenoi. Taxonomy (NCBI): domain Eukaryota; kingdom Metazoa; phylum Arthropoda; class Insecta; order Hemiptera; family Gerridae; genus Gerris; species Gerris buenoi. The sequence continues at coordinate 9,693 of KZ651209.1, forward strand.
AAGTAAGGAATATTTAAATGGCTTCAATTATTAACACACACACACAAACACTTATTAGTATATAAAGTAGATCTATTATTAATTACAAGTAAATAACATTTTTCTTTGATAATTTATTAATAGGGCATAATTTGATTAATTGATGAGAGTAGCTAAGGCTTGTTTGTGAAAACTTTTTTTTTAATGTTTATGTTTTATCTTGCAATTACATTCGGGATTTTTTGTGCAAAAGGCGTTTCTTTTTCTTTCGTTTTTGTTATGATTATAAAAAATTAAACTGCACCTGTAATTTTTTATGCAACTGGTTTATGAGAAAAAAAAAACCTAAAAGATAAACAAGCGAAAAGATCATCCTATTGTTTTTCAACTATATCCTTGGGTTGCAAATTAATTTGAAAACGACCGTTTTAGTTGTTAAGTTTGACGTCGCGACGATGGAAAAATAATATTCCATTGTTCGATCGTTTTACGTTTGTCGGTTAGTTGCAGCTTGTTTTGTAATTAGTTGAAGTTTTAATTGTTTTCGTAGTTTGTTGTGACTTGAATTTTAATGTTTTAAATTTATGTAATAGGAAGTTAAAACTGTATTATTGTGTCGACATAGAAAAACTAACCCTAATGTTGCTTCATAATTAATTAATTAGGATTCCAGATTGTGTGAAAGTTCTCTGATATCGTCGCCAGAAAAAAACCATTATAATGTTTACTAACTTAAACTTAAAGATTTCCTCATTCCCCCCCCTTAGAAATAATAAATACCCTTACGCTGGGTATTTTTGAAGACTATTTTTTAGGAATTAAGTGAGCTTAACACATCCTATACTCTCTAAATGACATTTATTAAAGCCATTAGAATATGGAAAATGCTCAGAACTTCTTGAACACTTTTTAAATCATTATTTGTCATAAATACCCTCATTTTGGGTATTTACCCTAGCCTCGGGTAAATACCCAGGTAAATACCCATTTTTATTTACCCTACCCGCTGGGTATATACCCGGCCCACATCACTACTTAAGACCCATTTGCACTGTGATTTTTGTGATGACTTCCCCTATGATTTTGTTTAGGACTGTCTTCAGGGTATGATTTTCTATATGATTAATCATTCAGAAAATCATAACGTCAGTCACTACGCATAGGAATGATTTCGTGTAATTTATCAAAATATGGTAGGTTTTTTTAGGCTACTTTTACAAAGTAAAGGTTATTGTTTTTTTTCGAAGTTTTGTTTCCTTTAAAATAAAAGCTTCACCACCAAATTAGTATAAACATATATCAGAAAAAAACATGATTTTCATTATGACTTTATATTAGTCCATGATTTAGTCACATGGAAAGTCATAGAACAACTGTCAAATTATGTTGTAGAGTTACTTAGAATAATTACAAGATAAAAAGAACTTTTTATATACTACGTTTTTTAATTCAATTAATTCATTTTTTATTTACTTGGTTTACTTATTCTTTTTTGCTGTCATTCAATGTTTACCTCTCAATAAAAAATCTTAATTTGAAATCTGTCAAAATGAAGATTGTAAATATTATGGGATATGACAAAACAAATAAAATAACTTGCGGATTTTTTCCGAACTAACTTTCCATGCAGCAAATTTGCTGAAAACGAATTAAATTCTGCTGAAAAATTACTAAAAGCATTAAAATAATGCATTGTCAACGTGTTCTGAGCTGTTCTGAAAGTTTCAAATGTCTAGCTACTCGGGATGTTAGTTAAAATTCGATTGCAAGATTTGTACCGGACAAACAAACAAGAAACCAAGTTAATAAAAACGTAGTAAAAAGGGGGGAGCCAGCGTGCATCAAAGTATGCACTTGCAATACTTTTCATATCTAGAGCTACTCACTTTTAAGTAGCCAATTTATATTTACTAACTAAACTTTCCAATGTCTAATAGCTATCCTAGTATGTAGGTTCTAATATTGCACACATATAGTCAACGAATTTAAATGCATTAAACATTTTGTTTTGATACGCCTTTGTTTCATTTAATTTTGTTGCTTGTCTCAATTTAGTTTAAATAACATGAGTTCGAATGACATATCTATGAAACCATGCCAATAACCAATTTACCCTATTATTACATCTCAATTATCTTATTCCAAAATAAAAATGTTTCCATTGTTATTTTTCTTTTGATATAATTGTATGGGAGAGTCAGCTGTATTATAAAATATTTAGTTTTTTTCCTCACAGGAATTACGGGGCCCATGAGTGGGTTGGCCATAACTGCTTGCCGAGTCTATCATGGCCTTGGTATAACTATGATTCACTATTTTAAACTGCAATTACAAGAATATCTCATCTTCATCTATAAAAAATAAATAGGGATTTTTATTAATTTATTTGTTGTTAATTACGAAACAATTAAATTTTTAATTATTGGTTGAATATCAAAGTAAGGAATATTTAAATGGCTTCAATTATTAACACACACACACAAACACTTATTAGTATATAAAGTAGATCTATTATTAATTACAAGTAAATAACATTTTTCTTTGATAATTTATTAATAGGGCATAATTTGATTAATTGATGAGAGTAGCTAAGGCTTGTTTGTGAAAACTTTTTTTTTAATGTTTATGTTTTATCTTGCAATTACATTCGGGATTTTTTGTGCAAAAGGCGTTTCTTTTTCTTTCGTTTTTGTTATGATTATAAAAAATTAAACTGCACCTGTAATTTTTTATGCAACTGGTTTATGAGAAAAAAAAAACCTAAAAGATAAACAAGCGAAAAGATCATCCTATTGTTTTTCAACTATATCCTTGGGTTGCAAATTAATTTGAAAACGACCGTTTTAGTTGTTAAGTTTGACGTCGCGACGATGGAAAAATAATATTCCATTGTTCGATCGTTTTACGTTTGTCGGTTAGTTGCAGCTTGTTTTGTAATTAGTTGAAGTTTTAATTGTTTTCGTAGTTTGTTGTGACTTGAATTTTAATGTTTTAAATTTATGTAATAGGAAGTTAAAACTGTATTATTGTGTCGACATAGAAAAACTAACCCTAATGTTGCTTCATAATTAATTAATTAGGATTCCAGATTGTGTGAAAGTTCTCTGATATCGTCGCCAGAAAAAAACCATTATAATGTTTACTAACTTAAACTTAAAGATTTCCTCATTCCCCCCCCCCCCAATAATCCTATCAAATTTTTAGATCAAAATATCGGGATTTATTTAATCCGACAGACAGACATATTCAGACCAGTTTCGGCTGTTCTTGTGCAGCCGCTCTTATAAGTGCAAGTCGCACTTAAACTTTTGAAGTCAGTATATAACCATCAAATTATCGTTTAAGACTATGCAGGTACGACACAGGCCAAGGTACTAAGTCGTACTAGGGTGCATATGCTTTGCCACTTCAATATGATTAATTAATGTTCCCAAGCGATGTATATGCCGCTTTTAAATGTCGCATCGTCTATCAGTCTATCTTATCGTGCCAGTGAACTCTCAACCATTAATTAGAATGGTCGAAACGTAAATTACTTCTAAAACATTTATTACTCTGATTTGACAGTAATTAGATCAAGTTTTTTCTTTTTAGTTTCTTATATAAGTACACATATATAATTGAACTCCTCTTAGTACACAAAATAGTTTGTTTTTTTTAAATGTCTGTCTGTAGTTTGACCTGATGCGTGTAACCTAAACTACCTGGCCGGTTTCGATTAAATTTTTGGCATACATGTTCTGAAAAATCATATCCTAGGGCGAAATCGAGAAATGAATTTTAGCTCTAAATTAAGTGGCGCTACCTCCCAAAAATCATTGAAAAAACTTAAAAAGAAATATGCTCCTCAAAAACTGTTTCGAAGATTTTGATTCAAAACATCTAGTTTCAGAGATGTGGATTAAAATAAATCTACCAAAATTTATATTAGATTTAAGTTTGAAAATCAATTAAAATGCCACATTATTATTTAAAACTAATTAAATCATTACGATAAATTATATGTCTATCCCTTGCTCTTAACTTTCAATGTTAAGAAAATTAGTTTGATCATAATTTCGAGCCAGTTAAACCGGAAACCTGTTCAGCTAAGTTTTGCATTAAATTACACGAATTCGAATTATTTAGAGATAAGATTAACGTTCAAATTTATTTCGGTAGTTAGTTAATAACATAAGTACGAAACAGTGAAATACATTTTAATAATATAATCTAACCACATGCTCAAACTCTAACAAACTACATCTGCTTTCAACTAATAATAGTTAAACTATTATTGGTTGTAAACTTTAAATATTTAGCTAGATAACATTTCAAACAGTTAACATTTGTTTATAACACGCTAGATAACATTTTAAACAGTACACGTTTGTTTTTAGCAAGCTATAGATAACATTTTAAAAAGTACACATTTGGTAAATAACAAGCTATATAACATTTTAAACAGTACTCATTTGTTTATAGCAAGCTATTGATAAAATTTTAAACAGTACACATTTGTTTATACCACGCTAGATAACATTTTAAACAGTACACATTTGTTTATAGCAAGCTATAGATAACATTTTGAACAGTACACATTTGGTAAATAACAAGCTAGATAACATTTTGAACAGTACACATTTGTTTATAGCAAGCTATAGATAACATTTTAAACAGAACACATTTGGTAAATAACAAGCTAGATTACATTTTGAACAGTTCACATTTGTTTATAACACGCTATTGTGTAGATAACATTTTAAACAGTACACATTTGTTTATAACACGCTATTGTGTAGATAACATTTGAAACAGTTCTTATTTGTTTATAACACACTATAGTACAGATAACATTTTAAACAGTGCACATTAGTTTATAACAGTGAAATGGGTTGTTGATTGTTGAACCAAAATTAACTGTAAAACTTTCATTTATTCATAATTTAAAAGAGATAAATTTTAATTTGAACTCTAAGAATGTTTTGTTTATGTTACTTTTATTTTTTAAATTTATAGAATTCAATTATTTCTTATCTTCTTTGAACAAATAGAAAATCTGAAAGATATAAATTTAAATTTAATATTAAAAAAAAATGTACTCTTTTTTAAAATGGAATATATTTTAACTTTTTTTTTTACAATATCTATTCGTTATCCGTATCTAAAGCTAAAGATACTTTCGTTGACTTCATAAAAATATGAAATAGATGAAGATTTTGTTCTGAATAAAAAATTTAAATCATGTGCATGCATTTTTAAAGTCTAAGTTGGGATCAAAAAGGTAAATAAATTATATGTAATATCACTAGTAAAGTATTGAAGAAATACTATTTATCTACGATTTGCATTTTAAGTGGACTTTACATTACTAATAACAGTGTTACTTCGCTCCCTTGGGAGTAAAAAAACAATCATACCAACTTAATTTTTTAGGTTTTTTTTAAGTATTATGTTGGTAGTAATGTTTTTCCGTTGTTTATAGACTAGAAGCTAAATACAAAGAAGACTTTTTGTACCGGAAGGTTACAATCTATTCTCTGTGGTTGAAATTGAACCTCGTAAACAAGAGAAGGTTATAACTTGTAAAGATATGCGTAACTGTACTCTGTATACTGTATACCTAGTCTCACTCTTTAACATGTTATATTTTATGTAATACGTACTATCTAGTATTTTTTCTTTATGATTAATCTATATATATAAAATCCAAATACCACTCACTGACTGACTGACTGACTCACTGACTCACTGACACATCACGATATCTCTGAAACCACTGGACCTACGACCATGAAATTTTGTAGGTGTGTTCCTCTTACCTCCTAGGTGCTCGCTAAGAAATGTTTTTAAAATCCGCCATCTTGATTCAAGATGGCGGCCATTTATACACAAAATTCTACAAACCAATATCTCCGGAACTAATTGCACTAGAACCTTGAAATTAAGAAGTTAGCTCCTTTTTATGAAATTAGTAACTTTAGATAAATGGTATACCAATCGGGCATTTTGAATCAAGATGGCGGCCATATATATATAAAAGTTAACGAATGTATGTACTTTATAAAAATCTACAGTTGTAGTCAGATCTTGATGAAAATTTGCACAATTGGCCTACAA
>KZ651209.1:39500-64532 GCA_001010745.2 Gerris buenoi
TATAGGTCCAGAGTTGGGTGGGCATCGTCGGGCCCCTGATGAATCGGTAGCGACGAAACGATGCAGGACATGGCGTTTTGCCGAGCCAACATCTTTGTGACGTTTGTCTGGTGTTGGAACAGTTCCTATGTGTCACGATTGCGTGGCACAACCCTTGGTGTCTCTCACTAACACTAATTGTATATCTTACCCTTTAATTTATCTTTTAAAATATGTTGGTTCTTTTTTAAATATATTTTTTAACATTTTGCTCAATGACCATTATGTTAGTACATTATGTTAGCTGTGGACGGTAATGGAGCTCTACAAACTGCTTTTAGGGTACAGGCCAACGCCAACCACCTAAATTAAAAGTCTCATATCATTAATGCATTTCAGAAAGTTTCGTTGTTCCCTTAAACAAGAAATATCCAATAAATCATTTTATCTACTCGCGGCAGCAAAATTGCGCATTGTTGAACTGTTGTCAATCTGCAATAATTTTATGTTCATTTTTATAATTAAAATGGGTCAAGAAAACAAGCAGCAAAGTAATAAAGTATCAGCAAAGTAACAAAGTGCTAGCAAAATAACAGACAGGTAGCAAACTTTTAAGAAAATGTTACTACAACCAAGCTTATGAACTCTCCCACAATATTAATTTTTATATATTTAAGCGTAATAATTTGTTAATATTTATATATTTTTTAAAAATTCCTTTAAAAGTTATTTGTAGTAATAAAATAAATTTATCTAATTATTTAGTAATAAATAAATCTAAATAAAAAACAGCTGTTAATAAAAAGAAGTGGCAACACTGATCGTTTTGCCTTCGTTTTGTTTTAACCATCTCTAGTTTTAAATTGATAAAGTGAGTGAACTTTTCGTATTTTTACAACTTTCATTTCTTTAAATCTCTTATCTATGAAAAAAAAGTGTATAATAATGTAATAAATTCTGTTATTAGTATTTTGATAAATTTGTTGATTGAAGTTTAAAATAACAATATGGATGATAATGTTGTTAAAGACGTTGAAGACTTGTTTGATAACACGCCACCCGGAATAGCAAATTTTGCAACATCATCCAAGGAAAGTTGATAGCCCTCTAAACCAGGTACTAAATAATATCTAAAAGCTTATAAAAACTTTAAAATCTGGTGCATTAAAAAAAAAAAAAAGTTAGTGAAAGTATAGTACCTACATATTAGCATCCTACATGACTGAATTATCACAGACCAGGTGTTATACTCTCTGGTTGATATATTCTACGTTGAAGTCGTCACTGCAATTTAAAGATGACATTGATATTAAACAGTGCAGCCTCTTAATATCATTAGTGTAATTTTTCTGCCATTAGTAGATAAAATATTGTATGTAACTATGCAAAGGACACCTTCCTGACTCGCACCTTAGCAGGTAATAAACATTTTCCTGCCTCCGCTTCGCCTCGTCAGTCAAAATGTTATTTTTCTTACTCTGCTTCGCCTCTGCTGTAAATTTGTTTAGCCTATCTTTGACTAGTAACATAAATAACTTTTAACTTAAACCTTGATCCATATGAGATTCAGGTTAAAATTTATCACAGAATTTTGATACAATCCATTTATTTACTTATGCTTTAATTTAGTACTTAAATGCCGGCCGTACACTCTCTGCAGATAGCTCTTCGATGGAGACATGATTGAACCCTTTGTGTGGAAAATCAGAATCTGTGACTCCTATCTTATCTCGCTATATCTTAGACTCATTACAAAAAAACTAACTTGGACTTGATCAAGGGAAGGAGAGACAATGTGTGGGCAAGCGAGAACAGTTAGTAAACTCTACCTTTGGCTCCTATCCCCTTGTCTCGGCGAGAGTGTACTGCCGCCATAATTATTAATTTTGAAGCTATTTATAAAAACTTATGTATTATGAGAAATTAGTTAAGTTGGATTTTAAAATTTTAACTGATTTGATTTGCTAATACATATCATCAAATTAGATTCTAGCTCATTGGTTCTTCAAAAGTTTTGTTAAAATACTCAAAAAATTAAATTACTTCATAACAATCCTCTTCTTTAAATCATTAGTAGTACAGGCGTAAACTCAAGGATCTTGTGTTTTTCCTAATAATACCTTGCAGTATTTTGTGAAGGTTTAAAACCCCTTCAAATTAATATTTACTGATTAAATAGAGATTATACTTTGGAATTGAAAAGTTTTAACAAAACTTTGCTATATTTTCTCAATATATGAACCCCTCTATTTTATGACTAGGAGCTTTCCATTTTGAGCTTAAGAAGGTCTTCAAAAATTTATTTGTGTTGACTATCTGTTTCAGCGGTACCAAGCTGTTGGAGGCGGGGGTGTGGACAGCTCCCAGTGGATCATGCCGGAGCCTTTAGAGAAACTGTCTCCCACCTTTCAACCACAGACACAAACCAGGCAGGAAGTCAAACTTTCTGCTATGCCGTAAGTTCATCTCTATCTACTTTTTTCTATGCTGATAAATAAAGTTCATTAAACACTTTCAGATTATCAAGTGGACTAATAAAGTTGTGACTAATGACAAGATGTGTCTAGAGCTTCAAATTATTTCTATCGAAGCATGTACATATACTCAACTCATACGCAATGTTTAGAAGAGACAGAAGTTCTTTTGTTGTTTAAAAATTAGAAATTGTCAGATTTATTGCATATAAGCATATAAACAAAAAAAATGGGTTATTTTTAATTAAATTTAAAACAAAATGATACTTTAAAACATTTAAATAATCTGCAGGATAATAAGTTATACAATATTCTTAAAATAAAATCTTCTTATCAGTCAATTTGACTCAGGACTGTAAGTGCCAAAATTGATCCTTTTAACTTATCAAGTCTTTTGTTTCTTATTATGTGATGTTAAGATTGTAAATAATTTTAAACTGATACGTTTATTTTAAAATTATACAGTTGGGTAAGTTGAGAATCTGCTTCTTGTGTTGAGCAAACAGAGAATTAAGTGTAAATGGTTGAACTAGTTTGGTTCTGTTTCCATGAAGGCAAGAATAGATTGGGTGCAGCTTGTTAGTTGTGGCTTTTCTCAACCTAGTTTCTTGTTAAAGGACCTAAGTCTAGTCGACTAACCAATCAAAAGTTAAGCTCTTCTCCCCCTCGACCGCACCAAGCTATTAATCTCTCTAGTTTTTATTTGAGCTTAGTTATTTATAGTTTTGGGTTGCTACAAAGTTGGGTACTACTTAGTTAAAGTCAATATGTTTTTTGGGGGGAGTCTTTTCTACTGCCTTCTTTTTCTTTTAACATCCCAAGCAACTCAATATTAGGTCATTACAAGAAGATGGAATCAATTCTATCAGATTTCTCTGTGTTTAGAAAATGGTAGTTTGATCCCGCTATTCTTCCTCCTTAAATATTAAAAAAAGTTAATTTTATTGCTTAAATAAAATTCATAAACGTTATAAATATCACATCAGAATTTTTATTCAAATTTCTTAAATAATACTCTAAAATGGAAATCAATTTTGAATCATCAGTTTGTACGAGAATGAAAAAAAACCTCATTTATCCTTCAATCTAAGATTAGATCAAACATTCATTAAACAAATTTAAATTAGTCTTGTTAAAACAAAAAGTGCTGGGATCTCTTCGATGAAACTGACAAACATACAAAATTCTTTTTCACAGTTAGTTAAACAAAGTAATATTCTTGAGACATCTAAAAATATATTTTGTTCTTAGAGGAGGATTATCATTTGATTTGATCTTCATAGTTTTAGCTATCAAATATATGATTTATTTAATGAAACTATTTATTATGACATCAAACCGTATTACCCAAACTCCTAGAACTTTTTACAAAAACTTTATTAGGTAATAATATTATGTGCCAAGAGTTTTAGATAGTTTTGGTATAGGGAAGCCCCTTATCTTGGGCGATTATGTACCTAGGGCACTTGCCCCCAGCACAATTCCAGGGAGTGAGAAACTTTCTTTCTGCCACAGTACTTGTCATAGAAGAGCCTGGTGGGCAACGCTATTTTAGCAAGCCTGCTTTCACAAGCTATCATACGAGTGCTATCAGCAATAGTTGATTTTTGCATTAAATTTGAAGTGTCCAAGGTTAGGGAACTTCCCTTACATTTAATATTTTGTGTGAATTAATGGATGAAATTAATGAAAATGAAAATATTAAATAAAAATTATTATATAAAATGAAATTTTAGATGTGTTATGTATTTTGTTAATAGATTATTATTCTTGTCGTAGATGGTTCCACGGTAAGATCTCAAGAGAAAGAGCTGAAGAGCTACTATATCCTAGAGAGGATGGCTTGTTCCTAGTTAGGGAAAGTACAAACTTTCCTGGGGATTACACCCTCTGTGTCTGCTACCAGGCTAAGGTGGAACACTACAGGGTCAAGTACAAAAATAACCAACTTACCATAGATGATGAAGAATTTTTTGACTCTTTGGCCCACCTTGTACAGGTAAATTTAAGTCTATTCTCACTTACTTACACTTTTCCTATCCACCATTTTGGTGTAGAGGATTTTCAGAAAGATTTCCTGGATGACTTTGGTAAGGGCTTGAGACCATGATTTTTCTAGTTCTAATGTCTATTTCAAGTTTATAAATTTTTAGAAAAATTATTATAATTTATAATTTCTATATCGCCAGAAAGTTTCTCTTTAAAATAATAAAATCACATCTCTTGTCAATGTTTGAATAGCATCAATGTTGAAATGAGAAAAAATAATAATGAATGAACCATCATGTTTTGGAGTTTTTTTTTTACTATTTCTCGAGGTTCCAGAGCTCTACATATACTCAAAATAGCCTAGAAAGCTCTATATTTTTTAAAAATAATTTAATTGGCAAATAAAACCGACCCTTATACCAGTTAATTTTACTTAAATTATTTTATTATAAATACAGTTTATAGGTCAAAATTATTTATATGAGATAATTTTTGTTGTTGTTAAGCAAATGCCAGCTGCATTTTTTATTGCTAATTATATTGCATCTTTGAATTAGTTAAGACATAATAGTGCCTTTAACTAGTCGTTTCCATCACTTGTTATTCTTTTCTTAAATTGTTCTTAAAAAATGTTCAAGGAAGGAATTAGAGATAAATCTAAACAGTTAATTTACATTTTTATGATTTTCTCATATTTAACATTAACATTAGAATAGTGCATAATTGGCCTCTAGGGCTCAATAAACAATAAATTATCCTACTTTCAGAATTTAAATTGCAAAAACTCGAGTGGCACAAAAAAAGATATTTATACGCAGAATTATCCCTGTATCTCAATTGGAAAGGTAATGAGAAAACTTTATGAAATAAACCTATTGTTAATGATTTTTTAGTATTTATTTGAAATGTGTTGTATTTTTTCAGCATTATGAAGAGGACGCAGATGGCCTCTGTACCCAACTAATTAAATGTCTTCCAAAATTAGGAAAACAAGACTTTTGTGTCGATACTAAGAAATTTGTAGAAGCTGGCTGGGTAATTCAAGAACATGAACTTGAGGTAAAGCACATATATTAGAACTATCTTACCTTCTAAGCTATTAGGTTTACTCAGAGTAGTTTTATATTGCTTCATTCCGAAGTTACAGGGCTCCATTTTAAGTCTAGCAATGTAAATAAAACAACAGGGTCATGTAATGAATCTCACTATATGTTCTAGCTGGAGAAGATGACATTTAGGTAAAGTAATAAATAGATATGAGGTCCAATACTAGAATGCCCCTAGAGCTTTGTGGTTTTCTCCTAATATAGCAGATCAATTTTCCCGATCACTTAACCGTAGCAGCAACAAACCCTATTCAATAAATTGACTTTTAGAAGTCAAGTTTAAATGAATTTGGATGAAAGGATTTGAAAAAAATCATGTACACTCTTTTTGTTAGAAATCTACACAGACAAAAGGAAATCAATTGTTCAAAAATATGGGTTAATCTGTGAGGTTTAATTTTTGTATTTTGAAATCTTCACCTTCACATGTGTATTTAAATAAAGAATAAATAATTCATAGAATTATGGATTAGTTTATGAATACAGTATAATCTGTAAATAATATAATTTGAATTGTATTTAAAAAAATAAATAAATAAATAAATAAAACTGTTTTTAACTCTGTAGCTGGTACAATGGATGAATGTCACAGTTACAACTTTTTCAGAAAATGGTTTTTAAGTATTGGCTGTTAATTATTATAGTCGTTATTAACCTTAGAAAATGCTGGAATTCCCATTATAAGAACCTGTCACTGCCATCTTTTGATAGCAAGTAGATAGTGAACAGCTGAATCTCAAAAATGGACTTCCATTCTTTGTGCATAAAAATGTCTCTTGCATGAAATGCATTTCTCTTTGCGGAGCCTCCTTGTAATTGTAATTTTTGTAGATAGACATTCCTTGGGATAGGGGATTGGGTTAAGTTACCTTGATAATAGTATTATTTTTATATTTGATTTAAGTTGTACCCTTTATTTAAATCTTTTAATTTAGTTTTGGATCCTTTTAGGGTAATAAAATCGTACTCAGATTTTTACTTTTCGTGGCAACGTTTCGGCATTACCTGCCATTCTCAAGCCTACAAAAAAATATATACTTTATTAATGAAAAACCAAAAATCGTAACATGAAACCATCTTAAACTACTAATGTTTGACACATACCTCCTCTATTGGCTATTGTGAGGATCGTTAATAAAACATGATGATAAAATTATTTGAAACAAAATTGTTCTACGTCAAAACAATATCCAAAAAATCGGACATCTCCTCTGTAGCCATCTTTACCCAGATCACCCACGAAATTGCACTGATAAAAAGATGGCTAGAAATATGGCTAGAGAGGAGATGTCCGATTTTTTGGATATTGTTTTGACGTGGAACAATTTTGTTTCAAATAATTTTATCATCATGTTTTATTAACGATCCTCACAATAGCCAATAGAGGAGGTATGTGTCAAACATTAGTAGTTTAAGATGGTTTCATGTTACGATTTTTGGTTTTTCATTAATAAAGTATATATTTTTTTGTAGGCTTGAGAATGGCAGGTAATGCCGAAACGTTGCCACGAAAAGTAAAAATCTGAGTACGATTTTATTACCCTAAAAGGATCCAAAACTAAATTAAAAGTATTATTTTTTTAACTTTTGAAGTTTTATACAGATATAATACAAACAATAGTGACAGTCATAGTAGACAGAATATCTATGGAATTTAAGAAATATTATCCCAAACTGGATTGGCAATATTCAAGCAAGAACAGTATGGAATTTGTAATTTTCTTGTCAGATTGAAGATGACCCAAAGAGGGGTCGAAATATTGCAAAAGTTACCTTTTAATTTTTTCCTTTTGACCCTACTATCTATAAGATTTATATAAATTTTGTCATGAGTGTGACACCCACTGCTCAAATCCAATTGCTATTTCTATTGTATTTTTTAATAAATTTATGCAGTAAGCAAGTGGGCCTAATTGGGTATTCTATGGTTTTTTTATAGGCCTGAATTTGTCTACTGTAATGTCTAAATTTTTAACACAAAATACCAAAACAGCTTTCTGATGTTCTCCTGCATGACATAAACAAAAGTTGAAGTTACACTTACGATCATCCATGGAGGAGCTTGGATATTAACACAATGCCCCAAGCGATAGCCACTACAGAGCTCTGCTCAGAAGGGAAAAATTACTTAAAATAGAATGGTGTAATCATTCTCACAGTTGGTGGGATCACGTACCTGTCACGGCACTGTGTCCTTTTTTTCTTTTTTTACGTCACTGATGTGTGTGTAAATCAACATTATTGTTTGTAGCTGAAATTATAATAATGTAGTGTCTTTTTTTATTTATAGTTACGAGGGGAGCCGATTGGAAAAGGAGAGTTTGGAGATGTAATGCTTGGTATGTACAGAGGTGAGAAAGTGGCTGTGAAAACACTTAAAGACTCTAGTGAGGCTGCTCAGAAATTCCTCGCTGAAGCATCTCTCATGACGTAAGTATATTTAATTTTTCTTTAATTGGTTATATTGTAGAACACTTCAAATAGGTTTAACTCATGTACACTGTACATGTCTTGAGACCATATTGTCTACTCTTAGGATGAGTGATATGTTTTGTATGTATGTAATTTAATGTGTAATCTGACTCCATCTAGTGGATTTAGAAGAGTTTGCTAAAGTTTTTTACTGTAATCACCAGATTTTTTAAGATGTCAAGGGTAGACAAATATTATGTTGTGAAAGAAAAAAACTTGTATATTGTTTGATTTACAAACAACCCGGCATCTTATCTTGGAAAACACATTCTTATCTCATACTCTTATAAAGTAAAAGTTTAACATAAACAATACTATTTCTATTTTTGAAATATTATCATATATCTTTAATTATTAAAGTTGAGCCAATTTTTTCTTTTAATACAAATAAACACTGAGGTATATTTTACCAATATAATATACAGTAGAATCCCGGTATTTCATATCCCGTTATATCATATATCCCGTATATTATTGCCAGTCCCTTGACAAAATCCCGATAATTGGTATAAAACCAATGTATTTCGGTCCCCTCAGTATAACGTATTTTTTCCCCTTTCGAGGTGAACATAAACATCTTATAACTCGTATAATTCGGAGAATAATCCCGATAAAACGTATGAATGGAGGGGGAAATTTCCAAGATTTTGCTTATTTACTGGCTATATCTGTTGTTTTACTCTTCTCAGAAAAAAATAACAACAGTTCACACTTCACTACAATTAGAGGAAGTATTAATTAAGTGTTTTTTTTTTTTTTTTTTTTTTTTTATTAATTCCGAATTGCAAATGGAACCTATTGGAGGGTACAAAAACCTTATTCTTCGGGGAAAAAATTAGAACTCTCGCGAGAAGTTTGATCGGCATTAAACAAAGACTCAGGGGGGAGAGTGTGATTGTGTCCAAACCAAATGTAATTCCTGGACAGCCTAGATTCTAGATGAAGGAATAACTCTTATAATTCTGAGAAAAATTGCGGTTAAATGTATATGAAAGGAGAGGACCCTTTTCTAAGATTTGATTGTTTACCTCCTGTTCTATTCTGATAAAATGCTATGGATAACACCTGAACAAATGGTTTAATTAAAAAAAAAAAAATTATAATTCTTTTTTAAACCAAGTACATATTTAATTTTTTTATGATCATACACAGTGGATTTTTATGTGCAAAATAAATACAAATCTTAATTATTACATTAATTTTTCTTTTTTTACCATCAATATTTCATAATCCCGATTTAGTGAACTACTCGATATAACTATCGTATTTTTTCTTCGACCCCTTGAAGATACGATATATCGGGATTCTACTATAGTATAAACCCGAATATACTGGTGTATATTCTTCTATATTTCAGTAGCTTGTACTTTTTGGTCCGAACACTGAAATCTATAGTTTGATTCTCATTTGCAAGGTGCATTTTTATCTATCTCTTTCCCCATCTATTTAAAAATAATGTATAGAATTTCTTTGCATTTCAACATTGTTTTACAAAATATTGCTTAAGGTAACTAAAGTCAATTTGGGACCTAGAAATATAATGTTTTTATTCAACCATTTGAGCTTTAAAATTATTATCTATTCTAAAAATCCAATGTTGTATTAGTTACCATTTTACAAATAGGTTAACATAAATGGTATAATAATCTGTGGTGCACCAGCCCTTTGAGGGAATAGGCCTGTCAAAGGGTTTATACAACATTATATGTAATAGTGGCATGGGGCTGGTGTTTGCTGCATACACCATATACCATATAATGTCATAAATGATATGGACATGCTTAAAAATAAATATATTAATAATTAAATGTTTTAATTATTATTTAAAGAAGAAAAATTTTATGTAAAAGCGTCTGTAACCAAAATTCCAAGATAAGGTCTTTCACTGAAGTTTCATCCTATCAATTATGGTTAGAAATGGATTAACTTGATAAAATAAATTTAAATAAAAACTTGCTAAAAAAAAATGAAAAAATCTTCTTATATTATTTTCTAATATGTATATGTTGTTTTTGTGTTACAGGTCTTTGATTCATGAAAATCTAGTTAAGTTGCTGGGACTAGTGTTCAATAAGAACCATATCTCTATAGTGACAGAGTACATGGCTAAGGGAAGTTTAGTTGATTACCTCAGGTCTAGGGGCCGACAACATGTTACCAAGAGACACCAGATCAACTTTGCTTGGTAAAAATATCTGCTAAATAATTTTATATTTTAACCACATGTTTCTAAAATTAGTAAAAAGAGTGTAAAAATGTAATCCTCTCTTAGTGACAGGCCTGAATTTGTGGTTTTTACCTTAAAAATGTAATTCATTCTTATGTTTTTGGCAGTATTCATACTACGGAAAGATTAAATTTTAATTTAAATCAAATTATAAGTATTATTAACCACAGGCCTCTAATTTTCCAGTCTAGCGCTCTATCAACTAAGCTACACTGGAGAATAATTTCCTCTGCCGTTATTGATACCTTGTCCTGAATTTAAGCTTTCAATTTTTCAACAAGTCAGAGAAGTCAACATTAATGACATAGAACTAGACCGAGAAATAACGCTTATAATTATAAAGTACCCAATTAGTACCTGTACCTAGTACAATCAATAAGAAATTCATTTTTACGTTTTTGGTAGTATTCATACTACGGAAGGATTAAATTTTAATTCAAATCCCGGGGCTGGAGTCTATTTTTATCTGTATGTTTCCGTAGTTAATAATAGTTATAATTTGATTTAACTTAAAAATGTAGTATAAGATCAAAATTCTTTTAAGAGAAAGTTATTTTGTAAGTTAATCATTTTTCAGATACTTTTCTATTAAATATCCAAAAGAGTATCATGTGGTTTCCAAACTTTGTATTCTCAAACTCCTCCACAGCCAATACACTTGTTAATTATGGCATCAGTTCCTTATTCCTTACTGCTGTGGACAAATATAATAAGTACATATATATTGAGGAATAATATAAATTGTCTCTTCACTTAAATTGACTAATTTGTTTATTTTATTCTACAAAGCAGCTTTCAGCCTTTATAAGACCATCATCAGTGCTGAAGTGTGGTAGAAGTAGTTACAATAAGTAAATGAAAAGTTAATGGCTAAGTTTAGTCCTCTTCTTGTTGGTCACTTCATGTCGATCTCTAGCTTAGAGTAGACTAGACTCATTCATTAACTTATCATTTATTTAATGTAACTCCTTTTTCCACATTCCAGCACTGATGATGCCCTTAAGAAGGCTGAAAGCTGCTTTGTAGATTAAAATAAACAAATTAACCAGTTTACATCGAGAAAATTATATTATTCCTTAAGATGATCTCCATATAATATGCTGCCATATCTGCGTACTATATATTGGTTCACTTTAAGCAACTCTGGATAACTTATCGTGTCAAATTATTTATTAACTTATTGAGATAGTTACCAACTTATGTTAAGTTACCAGTTATGTTAAGTTATTACCTAACTAACATCATCATTCATGCTTGTTATACACAAATTCTTTTTTGTCTTGTAGCCCTGTTTGGATACATCGTTCGCTGTTCCTTGTTATATTTGTTTGTGTAATGAATTTGTTGTATTTGTTTTTAGTGATACATGCTGTGGTATGGAGTACCTTGAGAGGAGAAAGGTGGTTCATAGGGATCTGGCAGCAAGGAATGTATTGATATCAGAGACAGGTGTGGCCAAAGTTGCAGATTTCGGGCTGGCCAGAGAGGAGAGCTTCACTCTAGACTGCGGCAAGCTTCCTATCAAGTGGACTGCACCTGAGGCACTCAAGCACAATGTAAGTAATTCAATATTCATTATGGTTTTGTTAAAAAAAAATGAAGAAGGTATTTTCAGTTCAATTTTATATTTAAAGGAGTTATTAAAATTATTGCTTATTGAAAATTGCCTATTGAAATTACTGTATATTAATATAACACTACTTTTCATCTTATTATTATTATCTCTAAGTTAGTAAATACAGACAGTTTACATTTAAGAAGTACAAATAGTTTTAATTTTATATTTTTCTTATGAAGGTAAGATAAAATGTATTATTTATTTTCATATCTGAAGCTATATTCATATGGTCTTATATATTAAGCCAATGTTTCCTTTTAATTTAAAACATATTAATAATAATAGTGCCAAATTCAGAAAAACAAAAATAATAATAAAATATAATTAAATTTTCTTCAATCAATCAAAATAAATCCTCTTATTTTTATAAGAACAAAATGGAAAATTTAAAATAAATGTACCTTTAAAAGCTGTGTCAAGGAGTGAGGCCATGATAGTATATTCACTTACCTTTCTGTCGCTAAAGCATAAAGTGAAGTGGTAGCAATGATTGTCTTTGATGTTCATATCATCAAGATATGAGTCTTAAAATTGTGATTTCCTTAGTTGCACTCATTTCAAGACAATGTATTATTTGTGGTATTTATAACTTAACATAAGTTTGTCTCTGATTGTTATTTTTATTGTGTCTATCCTCTGTAAGTCCAAGTATTTTTTGTTTGGAGTAAGATTAAGATCATCATTAACTAAGATGTTAAATAAGATGTTTGATTTGTTGTGATTTATTCGGCAATGAGCACAAGTTTTGCTCTTTAAGTGTTAAGCGTATGTGCTCTTTAGTGTTTTTACAATCATGATTAAGGCTACAATTTACCTTGTATTGTTCAATATTATCTCGTTTGTCAGGCTTGTAACTGGATTTTTTTCTAAATCTTTGTTTTTTGTTTTGATTGCAAGTAAGATGAATGAATTATTTGTTTAATTGTGGGATTGTTAATAATTTGATAAAATAATTGAAGGAGTGAGTTACAAAAATGAGTTATGTGAAATTTGTTTACATTTTTATATTATTTAATTGTTAGACTTGTTGTTAAGGAAACTAATTGTGTCAGATTATTTGAATAACTTAGTTGCTATTTTTTAAAGTCAATTTCCATGATTTAATAATAATAAACCGATTACCTTAAATTACAAAAATGTGATATGACTCCTTTCTTCCACTCAAATCTTCAATTAGTTGTTGAAGTGATATTCCTCTTATCACACCTCTCTTTTGTTGTTAATACTGACACTTTGGTAAGAAATAGAAGTTGATTAGTATGGCTAAAATTTGGTATTTGTGTTCCTTTTATTTATTAACATCCTAATTTTTTGTGTTACACTTGAATTCATAAGTTCAAATTACTATGAACCTAGATTAATATATAGATAAAATCTGACATATTTCTGGTGTACTTCAATGGAAATTTTATATTTTTCTAGCAAATTAAATTGGATATTTTTTATAATTTTAATTGATTTCCCTCCTCTTGAATGTTAGTCCTACTATAAACTTGCTGGTCCTTAAATTCTTTACTGTTGTATAAACTTTGCACTTGTACTATCAGTTAATCTTCATATTAAGTTCGGTTTATGTAATAGAATTTAATTTGTATAACTTTTTTGTTTAGATATTTTCTAATAAGTCTGACATGTGGAGTTTTGGAATTCTTCTTTGGGAAATTTACTCATTTGGAAGGGTTCCTTATCCTAGAATCGTAAGTGACCGTGATTTTATTTTTATTGCACTTAAATGCTTTTAATTGCATTTACTGTTTAGTGTTTGAAATATAAAATGAAATATGAAGATAAGGTGTTAACTCAGGTATATCTTGTTATCTATGTGCAGCCATTGGCAGATGTAGTTAAACATGTCGAGAAAGGCTATAAAATGGAGGCTCCTGAAGGTTGCCCACCGGAAATATATGAAATTATGAGACACGTAAGTATCACATACTTTCTTTATACCTGACTTTTATAGCATATTATAGCATTGCTAATTGTTTTCAATTATTCAGGGTGAGCTGTGGGAAACGGGCGTTTTTCGAATGAACTCTACTCCTTTATTTTTGGGTATAAACATTTTTTTTTTACAGAAATAAGTATGCTACAACATGCAGTTTCACATAGAAAATAATTTCATTCAAATGGAGTCCATTATTAGATTGAAAAATTTGGAGACGCCCCCTGAAGTTTGCCTCTACTCTCTCCAACAGGTCTTAATCGATTTCAGCGATGTTATGCACTATTGCTGCTTGCAATTCGTCTAGTGAACAAGGTTTGGTTTCATACACACGGGATTTTAGAAAACACCACAGGAAAAAGTTGCACATTAAATGGTCCGGTGAGCGAGTGGGCCAATGCATATCTCCAAATTCTATGTGATTTGATTAGGCAACAGCCGTCTAATAAATGCCATCGACACTCGGGTTGTATGGGCAGTGGCTCCGTCCTATTGGAACCAAACACACTGGCAGCTAATTTGTCGTCTTCTCAGCTCATTTTGAAAGAAGTAGTTAATCATAGTGACATAGCTATCTGATGTCACAGTCAAAATGATTCCGTTTTCCTCAAAAAATAATGACACTGAACTTTCCGATGGCAAACCATACTGTAAGTTTGGTGCTGTGCAGTGGTTCTTCATATAAAGTTTGTGGATTTTCAATGGCCCTGTATCGAAAGTTTTGAACATAGACATTGACAGTATCGATAAGGCAAAAATAAACACCATCAGTCATGGTCAGAATCACATCAGGCTCATCTACCAAAACTTGAAGCATTGCTTCAGCAAACGAAAAAAAATACTCAAAAAACCCTGCCAAATCTTAATTGGGTCCCAAACTGGTTTTCAAAATAATAAAAGCCAAAGCACACATAAAGTTGTGAAACTGTATGTTGTAGCACACCTATTTCTGAAAATTTTTAAAAAAAAACCCTAAAATAATGGAGTACTGTTCATTTGAAGTACATACAATCCCTTTCCCACGGCTCACCTTGTATGACCAACTCTAATGATACAGGGGGTTCAATTCTGTAATTTGGAAACCCTCCCATATCTTGTGATTATCTATCAAAATTTGTTTGAAAATTTCATGTTAAATCTGTAAAATTTTTAATTGGGGTTTTTTAAACTACACCTCAAAACTGTTGATGATATTTGTGTCATAACAAGAATGTCCCCATTATAGTTTTAGTTTTCGAATGAAATAATTTTCATTATACTTTATCGTTTGGGAAGAGTATTTTATCGCTTAATACATTTCAGTATATATTTTTTTTGTCTATTATCTAATAAATAAAAATATGTAATAAAAATAATATTGTTTTCCAGGCTTGGGACGTGAATCCAGAAAGAAGGCCTACATTCCGGGACATCAAAATAAAGCTGACCCAAATGAAAGCCATCACTTTTTAACTACTAACTCCACCTTCTCATCATAGTCTAAACTTTCTTTAACTACAAACAAAATTAACTCGAAAAAAAAAAAACATAGGCTCTATTACAATTCAATCATTAAAATTAAATTGAATTCTTAATATAAATATTGATTAGTGAATTTTTTTGTCTCTAATGATTAGAGATTTATTTTTGTTTGTCGAAGAAAAGAAAAATTAATAGGAACATTAATTTAAACATGACAAAATTATTTGTAAAATATTCCTAACAAAGGCATTTTTTGATTTCCCACTTTTTTTTGTCAAGCACAAATTTGTTAATATATTTTATTTATTTTGTTGTTTATTGGCTGCAATCGGTGGAAATACATAATTAAATCAGAATAAATGCAACATTAATAGGCATGTTAGGTAGATAATTATTTATGTTAATTTAGAAGTTGTTTTTAAAATGAGATAATTACACAGCTTACACTGAAGTAATTACATTCCTTGAGGTAATTACATTCCTTCCACAGCTTTTGCTGACTTACAATGTAAAAAACACTATATTCATTATAAAGAAAGGAGAATAAAATTGATGATGAAACATTGTAATGAATAGAATAAATAAATAAATTACAATTAATTTGCTTCTTAGATGGTTTTTATCATTATTTATGCAATTTAATGAATCTTTAAAGAGCATCATTGCATCTTCATTATTTCTTGTGTCTATAAGATTTTGGTTTTTTATGCTATCCAAAATTGATGTATTATAATACTAAATTATACTTGTAAGCATTTTAACTATCGGAACAAATCTGAAATATTACTTGCAAGGGTGAGAGATAACTCTTGAGTCTTTTTAACCCACGTCTTCCAGAAGTGCTTCTGGGACAAATTCTTGTAGGTATTCTATATCTATTAATCTTATCTGACTTCTTTCTATGAGAATTCTTTTCAAAGTAAAATCATAAAAAATGGGAAAGAACAAGTTCTAAGAAGAAAAAAAAAAACAGTAATTTTGGGGAACTAATTAATTGAAATAACTCCAATTCAATTGAAAGAAACAATTATTGAAGTTTATACTGAATTGTATAATTAATCATCTGATACCAGCTAACAATATTATTTGAAGCTATGTATCTTTAGCTGTCTATTTACTCTAATCTACAAAATAAATTTTTCAATCAGAGTGATTACTGTCCTAGGTTTTACTGTGCTTAAAATGATTTAATGCTTATTAAATAATACTGGTGGGACCCAGCATAGCTGTACCAATTGAATTAAATCACTGAATCAAGGATGGCACAAGGTCGTGGGTTCAATCCTGCACCATGATGCTCTGATTTATATGGCCCACTATTGATTATACCATACTCGCTTGGGCGGTACATTTGTACAAAGGTATGATGTGTAAATTTGCTGGAACTTTCTTCTACAGGGCCAGTAAAAAGGACCTAAATAAGGCCCAATTGCTTTGTTCAAACTAGTGGTTTGCCCTACCTGTCAAGTGCTAGTACTAAAATCTTACTAATACTTTTAATAATGCTGGTGATCCTAAACGCCATACTTGTAGCAACTAGTTTTTATGAAAACCTTTGAAACCAGTTGTAAAATACTTTGATAAAACACATTTTTATCTGTTACTGTCTTATATTTAAATCTTTTTGAGAGCCACTATTGCAGCCAAAAACAAAGTGATCATAATTATTTTTTTTGTTTTTTATCGCCGAAGACTAAATTTTGTATTTATAAAAATAATTATAATAAACAAATTTTATTGATTACCTTTAATCTAATAATAAACAAAGAGTTTTTTTAAAAAAAATAAATAAAAATAATAATTCATAATTATTTCTTATTAATAATTTACAAAAAAACAAGTCGTTACAATTGTGAATATTTTCTAATGTGCTCATACTGTATATAATTGACATGCACTGTATATATTTATTGTATTTGCTTTGCTTTTTTTCTTCAATGAAAGTCAGAATATTTATTCAATCTTTTTTTTTGTTTTCTTGGTGAGTTTTGAAATCTCTTCTTTTTTTGTTTCGAGTGTGAACCTAAATTTTTAAGTTATGTTGCATAATTTGTAACATAACAAAATGTATTTTACTTAAAAAAAAAAAAATCATACGAATATAGGTCCTAGAGAACCTGCCCCTTACATCTAAAAATGTATATAATGTGCTTTTTTTTCTCTTACTTTTTATTAATGCCATCCTAAAAATGAATTATCAAAATTTGAAAAAAAAAAAATAAAGTTAAAATTTGAAAGTGAACAACATTATAGTGGAATTAAGTCAGCTACCAATTATGAATAGTTTTGATGACTGTTGGAAAAAGGGGGTATTTTTTATATAGCTATTGAAATATATAGGCCCAAAAAAAGTTTTTTTTTATGCACAATACATAATTTTTATCAATAAAATTGCTTCCCGTTTTTTATGGGTATGATACTGTTATGGATATATTATTGATTACTGAAATATATTGACTGTAGTACACTATCTAGTTATATAATATTACTAAAGGTGGGTCAAATAAAGATACTTAAAAATTAACACCATTTTGAAATCATATATTATTCATTTGATGAAATATTTATTATTTGACAGAACCTTGTTAATATTATATAAATGGATATATTATGATATTATGTAGATAACATAGATATACTATGAGGTAAATATTGGTAACATGATCATTTTTTAAATGATTTTATGTTAGTAGTATAAACATATAACAATAATTAAATTTTGGTTGATTACAATAATTTATTTTATGTTTAAACAAATGTTATAATTTGTGACCATGTTGATTGTTTTCTTTTCCTTTTTGAGCTGCATATTTAATACTTCTATTTATTATGAAAGGTTGAAAGGGTGGGGATCTAATCCTATTCAAATTGTTCTAATATTGATAATTATTTGCACATTGAAGATCGGGCGTAACCAAGTGGTAGCATTTGCCTAAAACCACCGTTGATTTAATTGTCCTGTAATGATATAATGTTGTGTGTGTTGACAAGGATGTAAAAAGAAGCAGCAAAATATTGCATAATTCTTGATGTAACCATAAATTAGACAAATTATTCACGTGTGACCAATTTTGTTTGCGATCTTCCTTATTAGGCTGTCTCAATGGTTATGCAATACCTTGAGGAATATATTTCGAGGACCCTTAAAATTAATATTGCTTAAAAAAATATTGCTCCTCGGTTATCATTTAATCCTGTCAATTTTATGTTAGATTTACTCCGACGACGTTAGACACTCTTCTTTGTCATCAACAATTGAAAGGGTTTATTTCAGTACCAAAATCATTATGTAAGTGGCTTTTTCACACTTAATTTTGTGTTATTTTTGTTTGTTCTCTTTTTAGTCTACAATTTTGTTAAAAAATTGTATTTAATGTATTATTATTATTATTTTGGAAAAATATTGTACAATATAATTAAAGAGATTATATATTAATTTTTAATTTTGTTGTTTTTTTGTGAGAAAAAGTAATTTTAAAATAAAAATGTTTTTATTGAAGATATTTCCATTGCATTGTTTTTTTAAAAAAAATTATTACTTTTGTTAGGTCAAAAATATAACATTTACAAAGGAAATATACATTTTTCTGTTGGTTTTCAAAATTTCTTTTTGGGTATTATTTTAAAAAGTCTATAATAATGTTTCCAGAATACTTTTTAATTTATTGGGGGAGTGTATACTGTATAACAATCTTTTAATAGGTTTTAATTAATTTAGAATAATGCAAATAGTTTTCTTACTTAAATGTTATTTTAGTTTCTTTTTCTCCCTACTTTATTTGTTAAATAATTTATTTACCCTATTTATTTTTTTACCCTTATTGGATAGAATAAAATTATATAGATACGGTTTTAAATAACATCTTACTTTAAAATATTGTTATATTATGGAGTAGACTATCTCTACCGTTTAAGGAGCCAGAAGATTCTGAATTCAACCCTTTTGTTGCTAACATTTCCAACTACAACTATACAGGTTTCTCTCTTGGAAAGTTTTTAGGTTTGTATTTTTGTACCCATGGAGTCACTTCTTATATAATGATTGAGTTAAATTCCAGCGATTTTTCAATTTTGCAAAAAACTTTTTACTAAGTCACTAAGGGGTCCTGCTCCCTACTCAATTTGCTTTTTAACCCCCAGAAGCGTCAAAGGTAGTGGCCGTGCAGTGACTTCTACCCAGAGAATTCACTGATTGGGGTGCTTTACATTCCTCCCCATCAGTGTTACTGGGTAGCCCTATGTAGAGTTTTTCTCTGGGGAATTTCATTGAGATTATGAATTAAAAGACAATATTAATTTATTCTGAAATGAAAATATCATCGTTTCATTATATTTAAATGCCTTTTTTTTTTTTTTTTTTTTTTTTTTTATCAAAGGCAGGATTTTGATAGTTGGTCAAACAGATATACAGTTGTAAGAATGTGCAATATAAGATTAATAATATAATATAAAGTTGTAAGAATGTATAACAGTTGTAAGAACTAACTGTCCCTGCTGTTTTTTTTTTTTTTTTTTTTTTTTTTTTTTCATTTAAAGATAAACAAAAAGATATTAATAGGAAAATTTAGTCTGTTGAATGCGATTTAGAAAAAAAAATGTGATTAATCTCATCTGTTTAGCCAAATCTTCCTGTTTTACAAAAACCTATTATTTCAGCAAAATTGGAAGCATATGCCCCTTGAAATGCAAAACAAGGAAAAGAGAATTAGAGTTTAGTCCAACAATAAAGGAAGGATATCTCTAACTCCTACTACTGGTATAGTTTACTCTACCCTTCTCTCTCTTACTCACTGGACTCGTTTCTTTACATAACTTCTTTAATGGTTCTTCTTCAGATAGTTATTCCCCTGCCATTTTTAGAATATAAATGACATTAACTAAATAATTATTAAGACAAAGTGGTGATTAGCCCAATGTGATAGGTATAAGAAAGGTGAAAGGTGATGATAAGTAGTGCTTGTACCAACTTTAAACCTAATTTGCACGGGTCGAGTATTTTAGTAGAGCAGTTTAGTACTTTAGTACTCGACTCGTTTGGAAACTTTGTTTTTTGCTAAATGTATACTACTCGACACTGACTAAATTACTCGACCGAGGCTACTCTACTAAAATACTCGGCCTGTGCAAACTAGGCTTTAAGGGCCCTGTACTTGAAGGTGTAAGCCTAGTGATTTATTTTATGTTGAAAAAAACTCTCGTCATTGAATATCCGCCAACCAGTAGTACTTAGGGAGTATTAATATGGAGAATGAACTACATGAATTAGCACAGAAAGAGTGCTAAATTCTATTCTATTCAACACAAAGTGAAAAAAATATTAAAACCAAATTTATTGATATTAATTATCTTAAAATAGGTACTATTTATTAGGGTAGTTTTGCTTCAAAATTGTCTACTTTGGTAATTTTTTTTATCTTTCCCATCGTTGATAATTGATAAGATAAAATATTCTTACATAATTTAGATGAAATTTATCCAATATATATATATATTTATCATTTTAATTCCTGAACCCAATTTTTGTTTCCTCTCTATGAGGTTATAGGATAAGGATTTACTAAATTGCCAATTTTTATACTATACATACAATATTTACTGCCAAAAATACTTTAGTGGATACTGACTATATTAATAAATTACCTAATTGATATGATTTTTGTTTCCTGTTATGTGAATTCCATCCATTTATTATAAAAGTGTAAGTGTAAAAAATAAATAATTAAAAGCTCAAAATTTGTTTTTTAAATAAAAAAAATATATAAAAAATACATGTACCTACCGAATAAAAGTGAAAAATCTAAAACCACTTGTGTGTACTTTTTATGATTTATAAATAATAAGTTACTCTTCAATATTATATGCAAAATAAAGTTTGTATCATGTGATATAAGATTTTAAGTAATATATCTATTACATAAATAAAAATTTAAAAAAAACAAACATGAGTATTTCTTTTTTCCTCTTGGAAAATCATTTGTAATAAGTAGAATAAAATTATGATGTATTTTGTTTAAGTTGGAAACATTTTAAGTCAAGTGGGTTGATAGTTTCACATTCAATTTTTTTAGCTCAATTATCTTAGATGTGTACAAGTTGTCACTTAAAACGGAATAAATAAACTCAGCATCAACTTATGCTGCGGTTGAAAAAAGAATTTAAAATTTAAATCTAATGTTACTACAGAATTAAAAATGATAAATATTAACACTATACAGGTGCAGAGTTAGACAGGTAAATTCACCAGGAATCGGATAAATTAAATTAAACAAACTTTACATAGCATATCACTGAACAAGTACAACGATTAAAGAGTTCTTGCATTTTGGGCAAAAATAAAATTATTCTTGGTAGGTGTTTTCAGGTAATAATAGTTGACAAGATATATGGTAAAAGTGCAGTAAGGATTGCGAGACCATGGCACTTATGTTATATTGTTACAGTAGAGTCTCGCTTATCCGGACCCCGCTAGTCCGGACATCCGTATAATCCGGACAGGCCAAAAACTATGTACAAATTAGAACCAGGGCTAATTCTGATGAATTGTTAAGATTATCGGAGTTTCTGCTTTTATTGTCTACTAAAATTTCTAAAATTGTTCCTAGAATAGTTTACAGGTGCTGTATATATTCCTACGTCCGGCACGAGGAATACCCAGTATTTCTGTTAAAAATAAACAGATTTGGAATAAGTAAAAACATCAACAAATCTTTTTTGGTTCCATAGAAATGTAGGGCGGAAGATATAAAGGTAGTGTATTCCAGGAAATAAAATAAAATACAACTGAGATGGTGAGAGGGTTTTTAAGAAACATGTAGTGGCGGCTCAACGCAGTTCCGTGAAATTTCGCCAAGCCGAGTGTATATAATGTCCCAATTTTTGTGAAATGATTTCATATTGCAACACAGCTTGTTTCCCTGGAAGTCCCTTCTATACCTGCACCTGCTTAGTAGATTGCAATTTTATTTTAATTCATTTGATATTCAGACAGCTGACAGAACAATCCTAATAGTGACCTATAGTGGACATAAAAGTTGTACAAGCATGTTTTTGAGACTAGTACAAATAACATTTAAGATAAAAACATCGATTTTAATAGTTTTTCTTAAATAAAACTCGTTTTATAGACATTTTAAAACTGATTCCGTTTAATCCGGACTTTCGGTAATCCGGACTGGGTCCGGTCCCGTCAAACCTGGAATAGCGAGACTCTACTGTATATCATTGTCAATCATTAATTATAATGTCTAATGAAAGGGAAAATCGTCCTAATAGAGTAATCATATTGTTTGCCTCTGATCTCTCATAATAATTCTAGATTGTCCTATTGCCAGGTTTCCAAAAATCAAAACCGGGTCATAACATAATCGGGCAGTGGAACCCCCCCCCCCCCCAATCCTTATTACAACGTTTTACGATAGTAGTCTACTAGTGGTCGTGTATTAATCTTACAACCGTCTGCTTATGTATAACAAAACAATTTTGGTAGATTTAAAAGAAAAGCAGGTACAAATTAAATAAATTAGTCAATAATAATAATAAGTCATTAAAGCAAAACATCATCAATAGCATTGAAGTGCACATGGAAGCTATATGCCACTCTAATTGGTAGACTGTTTTAAATTTGGTTAATTTTTTTTTAATGATGAATAACATGATCTATTTAGCAAAATTTAATGAACCCAGACAGTCAACTTTATTTTGAGACCATTTGTGGGCTACTTTTGAGAACATTTAAAGATATAGGTGATAATAAAAAAAAAAACTGTTCGCATATGGAAAAAAAGTTAAAACTTACAAGGGATCAACAATGGACTAATTATGACCTAACATGAGAATTTCATTAAAATTGGATTGGTTTTTAAGATATGTTGGTCTCAAAAAGTTGGTCAGAGACAGGACCGAAAATGTACCCTTATCATTTTTTGAACAAAAATAATATGTATAAGATTAAAGATCCAGTAAAGTGTTTAAACTGATTATCATTTCACAAAAATAACGATGTCAATTGTGATTTTTTTTTTTTTTTTTCTTTTTATATATAAAAAACCGTTAAGCTACATTTATAAAATAAATCTAATGTGGGAACCCTTTAAAATTTATCTATTTTGTTCCAAACCCTCCTGAAGATTCCTTGACAATTCCCTTACTTTGTTCGTACCTTTCCTCCCTTAGGTATTAAGACCCTTTTGCAACGTAAACTTTATTGTCTAAGGCTTAGTTCCCAATTGCTTTGCGGATGATTAAAGTTTTTGTGAGTTTTAACATCCTTATATTCTTTAGTATTATTACTTTCAATGTTCGCCAAGATATTACTATTATATCTATATTGAAAAATATCTTTATGGTGTCACTTACATTAAATATTACTGTAAGCAAACATAATATAGTAATTTATTTGAGACTTTTTGTAATGTATGTGAAACTGGCGTATTTGTTTGTTTTTATTTCTTCTTATTACTAGAGTTCGGATTTTGCATATTTGCATATTATTTTTTAATTGCCCCAAGTGATTTTTATTTACAAATCATGATGTTTGGAATGCACTAGGCCACTTTAAATTCAAATTTAAAATTGCATATTTTGCATATTTCGGGCATTATTGCATATAATTGCATATTTCCGGCATATGTGCATATTATTGCATATTTTCACATAAATATTCAACTTTTAGAGAGAAATTTCCACGAAGGTGCATATTTTATATGATGTTTCTAGTCAAACATATATTATCTAGGTACCAAAACCTTTTGAGGATTAGAAGTCATTCTCTGTGTAACTGTGCACGTACCCCCTGTCTTAAGCTTCTGACAGGGGGTCACCAGTCACTGTTGGTTGATACCCTAAGAAGGCTTGTTTTTCAACTTAATCCCGGACAAAGCTACCGCTGACTATTTATAGAGTGCTGCCCTTATTATCGGATTAAAATAACTTCGTTAACCAAATGAATGCACAACATGTGCATTAGAGTATTACATTAAGGTCATATAGAGGGCTTCGGAGATTCGGCAAATTTGGCCATCCCAAAAGCAAAGAGTGCCCTTAATTCAGAGAATGACATTTATTAAAGCTTATTTCAGGGACCTTCCAAATATAATTGAAAAACTGGGTCCGCTTAAGGAAAGACTTAGACAAAAAAAAATGGACGCAGTTCTCCACCGTAATCCGGGCTGGACCACTGTGGAGAACGTCTCCCAAATCCTGGAAGGGGCAGAGGGTAGAGACGAAATAGATTATCTGACCCCAGCTGACGTCGCTGCCCTAAAATATGTTCCAGTAGTGTCATGCGACGTTGAGAGAACGTTTTCACGTTCAAAAATAGTTCCTTCCGACCGCAGACGAAATTTTAAGATTACAAATTTAGAGAAAGTCTTAGTAGTCCGGACAAATTTTCTTACTGTTTCCTAAATTTAAATTATTCATTATAGTCCAGTAACTTTGTCGCCTGAATGTATGGGGTAGTATGCGTTAAATCCGGTAGTTCTGATTTTTTGCAGACTTGTTTATGATGTTGGCCTAATGAATAATCCAAGTTTGTGACCTCGAGCGCCGAACGCAACATTGTCAAAAATCGAAAAAACCGCGAAAAAAATGTTATTTTTTTAAATTTTGGTGATTATAACCCTAAAGGATTAGTTTTTGAAAAAACGTTTGAAAGACGTTTTTAAAGTAGACGAAATTTGCTACAATATGATACTAGAATTGTCTCTGTAGACCCAATAGTTATCGAGATAAAGCCTTTCAAAGTTTATCATTTTTTTCGAACT
>KZ651209.1:81409-96241 GCA_001010745.2 Gerris buenoi
TTTTTTAAATTTAAATAGTTCAATAATAGTATTTTTATAAGTTAAATACTTGTATTTATTACGACTATGAAGATGAAGAATATAGTGGAATATATTTACAAGTGTATGAAACTTTTAAAGGTTGGTGAAAAACAATAAATATTATCTAAAATTTTTCTGTCGCCAGTAGGATAAATATTCTGAGCAACAAGGCAAAGGCAGCCAAAGAAACATTTCTGCCTCATTAATATATTGCCTTGCCTGCTTTGGCTTCGCCTATTCGCCTCGGCAGTTAATTTCTATAGCCTGAACTCGCCTCCGGTTTTGAGGCTAACTTAATCATTCGTCAGAAAAATTCCATTTTGCTGCCTATATTTGAATAAACAACTCTGTCTCATCGAATAAATGTTGTCAGAACCTTTTTCCCGTCCTAAAATTCCAATTTTACATTTGAAGCTCACGTTTACGCGAGCGTTGCGCGCAAACTTTTGGTAGGATAACGCTGTTCAAAGAACTTGGCCAAAGCATTAGAATAAGGAACACGTGTACGGTATACCGAATTTAAACTAAACGCTGAACTTTTACTTAAGTAACTGTCGGACACGTAAACGTAAACGTTACTGAGAGGCAGGATGCATATTTTGTTAAATGTAAGTTTGATCGATTTTTTAAAATTTGATAAAAGCTCGAATCCAAAACAAAGGTCGCAGTTTAAATTTTCTCGCGTAGGTATGACGGAGCTCGACACTGCTACGTTTATTTATTTTTTAACTCTTCTCCACGTGGAAGCTCGGTATATTCGATGAAATTGGTCTCTCGAGATTCAAGTATTCTCAAGAAAAACCAACCACCCCTTTTTCTTCCTCCCTCTTTTATTCCCTTACCACCAACTTCTAAATATTAGATGAAGACAACAGACCATGGGGTCTAGCTGATGTAATTTGTAGCCCACGCCGCCTTTAATACATAAAGTATAGATTGAGAAAAAGCCGTACAAACTACATCCCACTAAAAAAAGGGGGAAGAAAAAGGGGGAAACTTTTTTTTAAATTTAACAAAGCAAGCTTTTGGTTAGTCAGGGGAGACTTTGTCAGGGGAGACTTTGTTTGCAATAATAAATGAGAGAAATGCGGAAGAGTATTTGATCCACTGAAGACGTGGACTGTATTTTGCTAATAATAAAATATTATGAACTAGAGTTCTTATTAATATGTAAATTTGATTCTAATTAGGGAAGATAGATATAGGTGCATTTCATAAGTAATGCAACCAAATTAATAAAAAAATATTTATTTAACATATTAATAAGTCAAAAATCTTCAAAATAACATATTTCTACGTCGATTCACTTCTGTAAGCGTTGTTTCCAGGCTTGGAAGGTATCTCCGGGAGGTCTTCTCCGGAATATAACATAATTAACATAATATAATATAACATTTAGAGCCGATGTAACATAAGCATGAGTCTGGATGTTGTCAATCGTGTCCCAATGTTTCCTTTTTGGGCCTCCGAGCTGTTGGGGGGAGTGAACTGTTACTGTTAAGTTATTAGTTCTCTGCTCATCATTAAAGTGTAAACAACTAAAGTAGCCTAGAAGTGGCCTCTTTAGTGTCCATTGTCGTTTCTTAGTCTTTATACTGATCAAACAATAGTTTCATTCTCCATGGGTAAAATCTATAACATTTCAATGGAAGTAGGTATGGGCTTTAAAACAAATCTCTTAATATGTAGACAGTTTTATGAGAAAGTAAAAAAAGGGGGAAAGTTATGTGCTGGACCTATCAATCTATCATCTACTTTGAGGGGATCATACTTTTAAGATTACGTATGTGTGGTTTTATGTGAATGCGATGTGCTATAAACAATACCAAAGCTTAGGATATTTCTAGTTGTTATACAATCAGAACCGGGGACCGAGCGCCTATGGCGCTTGAAAGAAAGGGCTATTTTTTTAAATGTGATGGAAAAATTAAGAAACAATACCATTTTAAGGCATATTATTAAGTATGCTTGGTTATCCAATAAGTATAAAGCCAAAGGATCGAAATTAAATTTTATTTATTAAATGTATCCAGTTATTTTAGTCCTAAATATGAATATGGCTTCTGTTCCTGAGCTTGAATTTTTTTGTTTGCTACATTTTGACGTTCTAAAGACATATTGAAAATAGGCAACATGAGCGTGGTCGCGTTAATAGAATTCAATACTCTTTACTCTTTTAATACTTCTTTCTTTAAAATTTGTCATACCACATTCCATGTTCAAGGTGGGAACACTGCCGAGATGTTCGTTACCCGTAAAACAATGTTTCGCTATTGCGATTGTCACGATTGTCACTGTAACAATTACCTCTGTTAATATTAAAGCACTGGTAGCACAAATATTTTCAAACTACGTCCGAACAATCTTGAAATGTCGCTCGTAGATATAGAATAACGGTTCCCACACTTGCTCATAAAAATAACGTAGTTTCGTGAGTGAAATTTTAAATCTTCAATTT
Source organism: Gerris buenoi (assembly GCA_001010745.2). Classification (NCBI taxonomy): domain Eukaryota; kingdom Metazoa; phylum Arthropoda; class Insecta; order Hemiptera; family Gerridae; genus Gerris; species Gerris buenoi. Next base: position 83,889 of record KZ651209.1, read on the forward strand.
TGATTTGATCCTCAATTGGTCTCCGAACCAGAGGAAGTAAGGTTTTCGTAAAATATGTGAAACGTTATGCGGCGACGGATACTAAATATTCATAGACATTCTTTGCCCTTTAATCGGCACACCGTCCATTGTACGTAAAAATGAATCAGACTTTTTTTGTAGGAAATTTTGTTATCTATAATTTCGATAACCGCCTTGATGAGTGCCTTGATTAGTGGTCAAGCAAGATATTCGCAAAAACCCGAATTTCTTGACATCTATTTACGCGTTCACGATCTCGTTCAATGTTTTCAGAACGTCAAAATGAAGCGCCCCAAAAAAAAAATATTATTCCAATAAAAATAAAGGTTTGTTTAGATTTGTAGGTCTTCAAATAGATAAAATAACTTATCAAGATAGTAGCCGACAATTTTATCAAAACTAAACAATATTTATTTGGATTATTATATTTTTAAATTGTTATGCATTGATAGCTGTCACTTTTAATTATGACATGTAATGTAAACAAACCGGTAACCGCCCGGTCCCGTGTTTTTGTTTACCTTATAGGTTAATTTTTTCGGCATCTGTACAATCTTTACTTGTACCCGTACAAGGCCAATACCTTATCAATTCCCTTGATATTGGGCTCATTTTTCTTCTCTCACCGTCCCCTACACATGGAAATCTTGTCCGCTCGGTTTTGATTCGGCGTTAGCGAGATCCCAGGTACAAACTTTTGTGCTTTTATAAGTTACAGATACTTATAAAATGTTCGTAACAGCTACAAAATCCTCAAATTAGGTAAAGCTGACCTATAATCTTTTGTGCTATTCTATAATGTTGTAGAATAAAATAATATTTATTGAAATAGGGTAATATTCATTTATTGAAGTAGCTTGTCTGGGAAAGGGCCGTAGTCCTCTTGAAGACTTGCGCTATTCCCTCCTCTAGTGATAATAAAACATAGAAATCAATACAAACTTACTGCTTACAGCCGGGAATTGCAGGCAAATAAAAACAAGCCGTTCCCTGCAGTTATCTCATACACGCAGAAGTCGTTATCACTGTTTTTGTCTGCAAAACCAAAACAAAATGTTGGATGTTCTGTGATAATAAAACTTTGTAATTCACTAGAAGGCATATGATTAATATTCAATCAAAGATAACAAGTTTTGTCTAAATCTATTTTTATTACCTTTACAAACTCTAGAAGTTAAGGCATGCCATTCTCTATTTTATTTAAGGACTTTGTGGTATCATAAAATGTGGTACATTCTTGTCTGGCTTATATAAACAAGTCATAGAAGTAATTTTTATGTTATGATTATGAGAGACGATTTTTCTTAATTTATATAAAAATAATTATTTTTTATTCTAGAAATGTATAGGTCTTTTTATTTATTACAGATGTAAGCATTAAATGTATTTAGAGTAAAATAAATCATGTTTACCTGTATTTTGATTACTGTATTAAAAAAGTAAAAAATAAAATAAACGTTATAGTTGGGACGAATAATAAGCGACCTTTGATAACCCTAAGACAAACTTTTCTCATTTAGATTTTTATAGAGGTACTCCCATTTCCCTTCCTATTACCGTGGTAATCTCTACAGTGCAATGTTAATATCTTTTTCCATGAATTATTTCTATTTTACATTGAAAATTCTCTTTTTTATGAAATTATTATTTCGGTTCCTTCTTTTTCAATTCACATTTTAGGTAAAGTTGGAGTCCTGAATATTCTCATTTATTTTATTTGAAGACAATATGTCCAGTGTGATTACTTCCACTATATTTATAAATAGATCTTACATAAAATAAATGTACGTTCGGCGTTTGATAAATGAAACAGGTTTAGCAGTAGAATCAAGAAAAGAGTTAATTCTGACTTCTGGGAAGGGTGTGCTTAATATTTTGACATCTTAGAAGGTTGGGCTAACTTGGCAAACAATATTGTCACTTGCTCTCAGGATAGTGGCTTTATTTTTTCCCTCGCATTGGTTGCTTAACCTGAGCCGTCAGAATTACCTCTCTTCTTGCTCCTACTATAGACAAGAAGTGAAGCAAAATATATTTTTCAACGCAGTTTTAATCATTTATCTTAGGCCAGAATGTGAAGGCAGCGCGAGAGAAGGGGTTGAAGTAGCACTTTTTTTTTCTTTTTTTTTCATCCGTGTTTACTGAAGTTAACTGCAATTTGATTATTTTAAAAAATGTTTCTAATTAAAAACTTCTGTGATAGAAATGCGTTAGTTTATCAGTATAAGTTGTCATTATTGTTCTCGTGTCTGTCTGTAGGTTTTCTAGGTCTGTCCGTCTGTCCAAAATTTAAACTTAAACTATCACTTCTTCTTGATCTTGGTGTATTGAATATTATTAAAACTAAGTTCCATGTGACATCCGTTGTATATTTATTTAAAAGCTAGTATAATTTTCAATCCCAATTTTAAAAAGCTAATTATTATTTGGCATTTAGTCTTTTAATAACTCGGGTTCAAATAAGAGTTGTAGTTCTCTCACAACAATCTCGTCTCTATTATTTATAATCTTATCGCAGATACGTCACTTGAAAGATACCACGTGATAATCAACATCAGATTCGCTTATTCATTAATATTTACAGTTTTTAAAATGTCTTATTAGCATTGTATATTTATTATTAATTATATTTTACGTATATTAATTACTTATGTAGATTAGATAGTAAGTTAAAGAGAGCGTAAAGCCCCGTATTGTTATCTGTAAATTTAATGAGAGCAATTAAAAATTATTATAAAACAGTTTTAACCTTCATCGTACCCCCCACCCTTTTTCAATTTACATCTGCAAATATTCCTTACCTCGATTCTTTCTTTATTTCAGCTGACTCCGACGAGAAACATGGTTTTCTTTGTTCTTATAACTTCACGATGGTTTCGCTTTTAGTAATTGAATTAATCGGATATCACGTTTTTAGTTAGGTCTTACATCCGTTTTAGTTAAATTTAAGTGGTATTAATTCTTTAGAATGTTTTAGTGAGTGCTTTTTCAAGTGTGTTTTGTTTATTATAATTTTAAAAAAATGAAGCTAGAATGTGAAAGGTATGATAAAAACATGTTTTTATTTTTGTTACACTAATTAGTGAATTGAACTTGAAGATAAAAATTTGATTGATGTTTATTGGGATATGATCCACAATAGGTAATATTTAGTACAGACCGGGTTTGACTACTTAAGTTGCTCTTTGGTTTAAACAACTTTTGTGTTTTGTATTAAACATTAAACATAAACTATTGACTATTGTGCTTCAATAAACTGTGTGACTATTGTGATGTGAGTGTTGCATGACTGTTAAATGTAACTAATTGTGAGCTTGATTATTGAGTTCAATACTGACTTGGCTTATTGAGTTCAATACTGACTATAGATATACCCCATTCCTAAATTACTTTGGTTGCAAATGTCAGAAAAAAAAAGTTTGGTTCATTACTGGAAAAAAATACTTTGTGCAATGTTTCCCATTTATTAGTGGCTTCCATTTTTCATAGTTACATTTAATTATTATTGAATATGTGATCACATTTAAGTTAAATGGTTTAATCATAAAAATAAATCCTCCTTGCCGAAGAATCGAACACGACCTCCGACCTCCCTCTCTTTGCAATTAAAGATGTTTTCTCAGGAACCATATTATCCTTGGGAAAGGAAAGAAGACTTATTTGGTTGATTCGTATTTATATGAGTATAGAGTATAGAGTATTTTTATTTAATATTTACAAATTAACATAAAATAATTATAAATTACAATTTCTTACATAAATAATTTAGTTGAACAAATTAACATCAAAACAAAATCATAAGAGCCCCCAAGAAGGAAATCCTTGAAACAGGAGGTTCGTGTGATATGGACTACATTTTAGAATTTACAATCAATATAGTCGAAACCCGTTTTGTAAATTTATATTGTAGCTTTTATTTGGAAGGGGGAGGGGTGTTAGCGCCCCCAAATTTATTGCTAAAATGCATTTCTCGCGATTTCGCCTTGGGGTATGATTTCTCTTAATTGATATAACGAATTTCATCAATATCGACACCACACGACAGTCGATAGATAGACATTTTTAGAAACACAAAACTGTTTTGGACTCAGGGGGCCTTAAACCGTGTAAAAAAATCCAAAACGAATTTAACTAACAATACCTACTTTTATGTTGTTAATTATGCTAATTATATGAGAAAGTAAAAATACTTTTACTTATGAAATTTTACTTGTTTGTATGTATGCTTACTGTTTCACAAAAGGAAAATAGATTAAAAGGGTTTGAATCATATAAAAATTAGCACTTTATCAAAACTAGTCAATGTTAGAAAAAACAAAAAAAATTGTTGTCTACGACACTTTATTTTAAATTAAAATCCCCTACTTGTAACTATTTAGTTTTAAAATAGGTCAAGGCCTTCCATGACCCACCTGAATTATACTTTTATGTTTTAACAAGGAAAAATTCCTTTATTTATTTTTTTAAACTTGATTTTTTTCTCCATATATATATATATTTTACATGGCCTTTGACAGAGATAATACTAAAGGTATAAAAGAAACCAAAAAAACTGAACCCTTGCTATTGGCATAGCAAGTATTTGGCAAACCGTTTAAAGTCAAACGACCTTGCTTTATAAAAGGATTTTTACCTTTTTGAATTCTGCAGTAAAAAATAACTTAGGTATGAAAACTTAAATGACTATAGAACTACTACTAAACTAAATGACTATGAACTAACTAACTATGACTAACTAACTAACTAACTAACTATGAACTACAACTACTAAATGACTATAGAACTACTAGTAGATATACCAAAACCAAAGCTCTTGGATATAAAAGTAGTCGCTTTGATTCTCACATTGTTCGGTCTATAGTGATATTATTTTAACATATTCATTCTATGTATACTACATAGTAGTACATACCACTACTACATTATGTGTACTTCATAGAGTTCTACACCACATAGTAGGTATTATTATGTAGAATGAAGAGCATATTCAGACTATGTTAAATTGATCAGTTTACTGACATTACTTAGAATAATATATAAACTTAGAACTTTATATAAACTTAGGATAACACATAAACTTGGAATATTCTATTGAGTAACTTAAAAATACAGAACTACTATATTTAGAAGAACATAAACATAGATTATATATGCATTCTCAAGAATATTTACAATTTTTATATTATACAACCTTCTACTAGTGCAATTAAAATGTAAAAAGTAAATGATAACGTTCATACATATTTCTTCTATTTTGCCTAAAACTAGTATTCTCAATCATTATAAAACTATTATTTCTTCGTTATCAATTTATGAGGTCAACTTTTGCATTTATTTAAATTATTATACATTTACACTATAAATGGAAAATTTTACATAAACGTAGTTTAATTTTTATTCCTTGAAAAAAGTAATTTGGCTAAAATAATATTTAGAGTTTCATACTTTTGGAGATATAGAATACGCAATTTGCCTGAAAATTTGCTTCTAAACACCGATATACCTGAGAAGTTCTGCATTATGATCATATCGAGATAAGTGAAGTAGCCGATTCAATGCCCTGCAATATCTTTGTATTGATGGGGACGTAAAAGACACTGCCAAAATTCTACAAGAAGTAATTAATAATGATTAGGAGTAAATAATTGATTCTTACTAATGTAACAGAGCGTAATTTGTAATTTATAAACCATTCTTTTAAAAACAAAATTTAATTGGTTCTTATAATAATGTTATGTTGAACGATTTACACATGACATTTAAATATTAACAGGTACTAAAAAAATTAGGTTTTAACTAACTGTTTAAAAGTGTTAAACTTAATCTCGTTCTAAAAGAAAAAGTCACGATTTCAAAAAATATTAATAATTACCCCCCCCCTCCCTCCCCCGGGCCCCCGGGGAGGGGATTTTTCCCTTTACCCTGGGAATTTTTATAGAATATGACTTAAGAAACTACTAGCGATAGTCAATAGTCAATAATATTGTCTTCATCAGAATGTAAAACAGGAATGATGGATATAAATTCAACATTTATTTTCTATACATTTTTTTAAAAAATATTATTTTTTANACTACAATTCCACCTGAGTAAACCATCTTAAAAACCCAAGTAACGTAACGTCCATTTTAAATATTAAAAGTGTAATTTGGATCTCTTAAAGATGGTCGCTATAAAATGTTGGAAAAAAACGTGTCGCCTGTAAATTTAGTTTTTACGACCCAAGAATGGGTTGAATTGGCGGAAGACCATTTTAAGGAAATTACTCTTTAAAAAATAATCAAGGAAACATCAGATGGGACATCGCACGTCGTTATTACTTAACATGCTTAAAAGGGGACTTTAACTTGACATTATGGCTACTTAAATTAGACCTGACAACTTAGAAATATAGAATGGTATAACACTTTATGATCTTTACTTAAATAAACTAAATACTTTTTTTAAAGGTCTTAAAAAGCCATCATATCTTTTCGATTTTTATTTATTTATGTTTTATAATTATCTTTCTTTGAAGTATGTTTGAAATAGCATGAAAATTTTTTTTACATTTCCGAAAGTATATATAAAAGTAATATAAATAATAAGATCATTTCAGTAGTTTTTAGATGAATGTGTGTCCATCTGCTGCCAGGCATAACTTTCACAGTTTTTGAGCTAGAGAGTTGAAACGTGGTTAAAAAATCAGTCCTTACCATTTAGTTGTGTCGCCCGGGATATCTTAAAGTTGTGGCGTCATTATCCTTGACGGCGCTGAAATTTGATATCTTTTGAATTTCGAACTATAAACTTTGAAACTTTAACGTTTAATAATTTAATAACATATTTCATCGTTCCTGATTACACATTTTCAGATTATAGGACAATTCAAACTATGTAAGACCTTTATGAGTAGGTGCGGATTTTGAGAATATTTCAAATTGATTATAGAATTTTGAATAGATTGCAATTTATTCGAGGGATCATTTTCACTGTCTAAATAAATGTCTAATCCGCGTCTGTCTGTTTCTTGATAACTACTCGTTTGATATTTAGGGAATTTGGATGGTAGTTGGTTAGCCCTTTGTTGCTGGTTTTAACCTTCTGCGCCCTTTTGTTTCTCTTCCATACATGCTCACTGACCCTAACATACATTTATTTACATATAATATATCTTCAAACATACTCATCTGATTTTTATGAAATTTAGTTTGTTTGTTGAAAATAGCCTGCAGATAGCCCCATAGCCCCATATTAATTTCAACCATATCCGCTTAATACATTGGGCTACATTTTCACTTTTAATTTTGTTAAATATCAAAATAATTTTGACAGATTCATAGAAGTGGGGCAGTGGAATTAAATTAGGTAATAATGGATTGTAAAAGCATAATGTCATTCATGATTACTAAGCTATTAGCTGTACTGATTGGCAAACTACTTTACTTTTATCGATATCTCGCGGAAACTAGATTTTCCTGTGTAAACGACTAATGTTTAAATTCGTATATTTGAATGGACTTCAAGGATAAAATCCATGGACGTCAAAAATAAAATTGACATAAAAAAAAGATGACAAGAATTCATAAATCGATTTTGCCTCGATATTTGCTTTTTGAAAATTTACTAAAATTTCGCCTATTATGGGTACTCTTATAGGAGAGTAGCCCCATTTTTGTTTTTAATACAGAAGAGTTTATATCCCATAGTCTAACTACCTATTAAGACAAAATATTCAGTCTAATATGCTTTGGGAAAAAGGATTATAATTTTTTTTATAATAAAAATGTGTATTTTATGTAAAAAAAGTGTGTATTAATTAAGTTGAAAGAAAGTATATTAGATTAAAAAAAGCCCTTTTCTATAAAAGCGCCCAATTATGTAGGCTTCACGCGTCTCTACAGACAGCAGTCAGATTTTTTTTTAAAAAAAACACACACTTTTTAGGACTCGGGAGGCCCTGAAAAAGTGTATATCCATCAAAATAATTTCTGTTTACTTATTCTATCATACAGGAAAGTAAAAAACATTTATAAAAAAAGTAAATAATAATAAATTTAAATTAAAAAGTGAAATACATTTCTATATTTTATAATTAATGAGGTGTTAATAATGCGTAATAAAGATTATGTTTACACCTAATTTATTTTCCATTATAAGGGCTCCTAAAAACCTAAAAGGGCTTTTATATTATATTATAAAACCTAAGGACTTAAAAATATATAAATGAGGTGTAAGTAGTAATAATGTTAAATTAAAAACAGGAATATTTTAATAAGAAAATTTGTTTTTCAAGAGGATATAATATATTATTCGCAATGATTAAGTACGAACCCTTTTTGTCGTCCTTTTGCCCTCTCTTCCACCCTTCGACCCTGACCCTTTGCAATATGATTGGTTGGTGAACCTCCCCTACCCCTTCAAACCACGCCCACTTTACTGCCGCCATTTGTAAAACTTGACTGGTTGGAAAGGTTGTTTGAAGAAAATCGTTAAGATGACCCAGGAGACGCAACCAAGTAATATCTTTTGGTCCTTTTTTCTCCTTCCTACTTCGAGTTATAACACATCTTTCCTTTTTCTTAAAAAAATGTTTTACCATTTTTTTCCTTTTTTTTTCATTATAAATATTTAAAAAAAAAGAAAAATACGAGAAGATAATCCCTTTTGATATTGAGAAAGATTACACAGCCAGATCCAAATAACTATTATTTTTAGTAATATCTTATAAACATTTATAATAAAGAATAAAAAATAAACGTAAAATAAAAGCAATGAATTATTAATCCGAAACTTTGGTTTTATATTTCAAAGCTAATTTAAAGATATTTTTATTATCTAATTTATTTATATGTTAATATGGTCTTTAGCAAGGATAATGCACACTACCTCTTTTATTGTTAGTTTGATTATATATTAAGTTTTTCCCTCATATTCATTTCATAAAACTCTATAGATAATTTTAAAAAAGGTCAAATTGGTTTTATAATATAACTTAATTTTGATTGTAAGCAAGACAATATTAATGTTTGTTTTTTAAATTCAAGGAAATGTTCAGTTGTCTTAAATTCTGATATGTTTATAAGAAACTTAATATTTGTATTAATTATTTTTCGAATTAATAGATAGGAAAACACAATCTAAATATTATCACATCTAGTATTATCTAAATATATATCAGTCATTAGCCATTATAACATTTGGATGCATTACTGTCAATATCTGCGATAATGAACCTTTTAACATTTGATTAATTATAATATAATATATTTTACGTCTGAAATCCTTTGTTTGTTATCTTACCAAATTCAATACGTCGAATTGTCATACTTACTATTTTACATCTATAATCGACTTGCATAGAACGAACGATACAGCCATGTGCTGCCGAATTTAATTTGTAAAATTCTTTTACTAATATTTGTGACAAATCAAATCAACTTGCTTCTTGTTGTGCTGCCGAATTCAATTTGAAAAATTTCACTTTTGTTCCGGTGCCTAGAATAATTTTCACTTAAATTTGAATTCAGGTTATTATTGTTGATTGAAAATCTTAGAGTAGGTACACAAAAAGACTTCATATGAGTGGTAAGGTAAACAAAGTTTCAGTTTAAATTTTAATTTTAAAGCCTGTTTTCGGTGTCTTGTCTTTTGAGAAGATGTATTTTTGAGAAGGGAGCCAAACTTGGACCCAGTGGCGTAGCGAGGGGTGGGCAAGGGGGGGCATCATGCCCCGGGCGCTACTCACAGAGGGGCGCCAAATGGTCCGGATTTCTACTAGACGTTGAACATTTATTAAACAAGACCTTGAAAACAATTGTAAAAAATTGGGTGAATTTTATAATACAGATTTCAATGGAATAAAACTCTTTATCGAAATATGTGACTGCAAAATGTTACTCCTAAATAGAAAATAAATTGAACCTAAAACTCCATTAGAATTACCTACTTTTATAATCTCGTATGGAGAAGATGTTTTTCCAAACCTGAGAGTGGCACTTTAAATACTCCTGACTATCTCAGTATCAATTGCTAGCTGCGAACGTTCATTCAGCAAATTAAAATTCATTTTTACATATCTACGATCAACGATGGGACAAGATCGCCTAAGTGACCTAGCATTTTTAAGTGTTGAAAGAGAAAAATTTGAAATGATCAACTTTGATGATATTATTGATAAATTTGCTTCATCAAAAGCAAGGAAAATGTATACATAGTAATTAGTTTTATTAATGTATTATAGTCATATTAATAATAAATAAATGTATCTCCTTAGAGATAATAAATATTTACTTTCTTATTGTTTTAAAACTGCTTGTTTTTAAAATATTTCTTTATAAACATGTAAGATAAATAATAAGTATCTTTTGAACTACAGTCTATAAGATTAGAGTTGGCACAATCAAAAGGCGGGAAAATTTTGAGGGAAACGATTTTATTGGTCCCCCATGTTGAATGCAACTTCAGAAAAAAATGCTCTACTCTACCCCTGTTCCACAAAAAAATATAACATGGCAACACCGATTTTCCCTTTTTATAACCCCAAAACTACCTCCACATTTGTTGTTTCCCGCCTTCGATTGTGCCAACTCTAGTCTTATAGACTGTAATTATAGATGATCATATACATTTCAAAATCTAGTCTTGTTTTCTCAACTTTATTTTTTGTCTCAAATTTAAAGCCAAGCTTGAGCCTATGACTTATTTATTTATTAATTTGCGAGTATATTTTACATATTATATTATACAGTTTTCGAATGGGGGCGCTAAAAAGGCATTGCGCCCCGGGCGCGAGTTAAGCTCGCTACGCCACTGCTTGGACCACGAATTATGATACAGGTGCAATCAAACAGCAGTTGGCTGTTGCATGCTAACATTAACATTTAATATTTATGACATGCATTATGGCATTATGCCACTGACAATGAGTCGATGATGTCGTGGATGAAAAGTATTTCCATTAATAGATAGACTCATGGAGGTGCTGATTTATTACCCGATTTGAAATTCCAAGCATTTAGTTGACAATATAAAAACGTTTACCGGTATGACATCAAATGAGTCCAAATTATTATAATATCGTTGATTGGGGGCATTTGGAAACGCAATACACCATTTAGAAAAGCAATCCCCTTGCTAGAAAGAAGAAAGGTTGGCTGTCACATTGTGTTTCTTGGATACTGCAGATTCCTATGCTACAGGTAAAATTATGGGTTTCCACAGTGATCGTCGCAATGATGATGAATGGCTTCGTCCTCACAATCCGTATCTTTCCGGTTATCATAAAAAACCGACTCTTGGCGGGAACAAGTCCGATCTAATGTTTATATCATTTTGATACAGTGTAAAGATTGCGAACAAGTAGGATTCCTATGCTAGGTAAAAGTATGGGTTTCCGCAGTTATTGTCGCAATGATTCAGCCTCGTCCACACAATCCGTATAATATCTTTCCAGTTATCATCAAAAACCGACACTTGGTGAGAACAAGTCCGATCCAATGTTTATATCATTTTGATGTACCTACACATGTTTGGCACAGTAAAAAGATTGTGATCATGATTTAATACAAGTATGGCCTCAAATTTAAACGTATGCATAGCATAATTGATTCATGCATATTTTGTAAAATACTTATATAGTTTATGTATAGGTAAAACAATGCCAATACACTATAATTTTAAAGCTATATTAATAAAATACCTATTTCTCTCTCTCTCTCTCTCTCTCTCTTTCTCTCTCTCTTTTTCTCTCTCTCTATATAATATATTGGTTAGTTTCCGTGGTCGTCCCATTTAAAAGTTGTTATTTTATAGTGTTTTTTTTTTCTTCCTGCATACATGAAATAAGGTAGTATCAGGTTGACTAAGAGAAGGGAGGGAAAAGCTTTTAAAATTTTAATTTATTACTGAACGATATTGGATACAGTAAAACCTAGGTTTAACGGAGGTGGAGTTAGGACGAGGATGCTCCATTAAGTTTTTAATGTCAGCTGATGACATAAAAAATACAGCTTTTTTTTCTCTTCCATCCAATCGTATACAAACTCCAACCCTTTTTCCACTATATTTTAATAGCTAATTCACTTCTTATTTGCTTCGAAAAAGAAAAAAAAAAATACTACAAATTTATTTCGAAAGTTTGTAACAAAAATGAACCTTATGTATCCTTTTTTTAATATATGTTTTATAACTGAATTGATATATAATTTTTATTATGTACATGGTATATAGTAAAGTTGTTTATAACTCTTGTAACTCGGTATTATAAACTTCATATTATACATTTTTAAAACAACGATTCTTTATTTTTATGCGATGTTATGTTTTTTTAATTTTATAGGTATTAAGTGACA
>KZ651209.1:108125-118163 GCA_001010745.2 Gerris buenoi
ATTATATTTTTGTAAGAATTAAATCGTAATTTTGGCTCCAAGTTGGCGCCCCTGGCAGGGGCCTTTGTCGCCACTGCATACCCACGGCACTGGCATAGAATAGTTACTATGAATCTGCTTGCTTTATTCTGCGTTAAATTATTGTATTTTTTAGCACAACTATAATCTAACTCAATTGTTTTTTATAGCAGAGATAAATAAATACAAACTGGAGCGTTTGTTGTGCATAAGGTTCATTCCATGACAATAATTCCACTTTAGTGTCCCATATAAAACCCTTTTCATTAGAACCTATAAATCAAAATATTCAAAGCATGGAAAAGATTTTCTAAGTTTGTTTTCTACATTGCATTGACTTAATGTTACGATACTAATAAAAACTGTTTAGATAGTAAAAAATGTCCTCGTTATTTCATTGTTGCAACTGTAATAAGAAAATAAGATAGTAAAAAAGCCTTTTTCCGGTTTGTAACTAGAGGCCGCTGGTACTTTACTGCGCTATTAAAGCAAGAAAGTAACGATTGTGAAATTGCGAATCGTTTATTGCTTCCAAGCTTACTGAAGGTAACGGAAGCTGTGTGATCGTTCTGATTTTTTTTATTTTTTGATGGAATTCCTTTAGTATTATTTTTATCTGCCTGTAGAAATACGTCCCGGATTCAGGTAATTAAGTAATAAATGTTTGATAAGCCATCAAAAACTAACTGCTGACTAAAACTAAAAACTGACATCTCGACTCACTTTCAAATCAGACATTAGTTAATTAGAATCAAGGATAACGAGAATAAATCAAAAGAAAAATCAAAGTTTTGGAATTATCGAAGAAAATAAAAATTCTTCTTCAAAGTATAGCAATAGATAGTAGTAGAATGTATAGGAGGATACACTTGTTTGAACTTTAGCAATTTTATTTTGATGGCATAGCAAATTTAGCAATTAGGCCACCTGGTTTGGGCATTTATTCAGCTACTCCACACACCATACCACCTAAGCAAATATAATAAGGTCATTACAATCAGCCATGTAAAACTAAGTGTCATAATATAGCATCGAACCCATGTCCTCAACCTTAATTGTTAAATGGGCGAGCAGACGTGACTATTCATTTGAGTTACTGCACAGGTGACAGGTGTCAGGCAAACACGTTTTTTAAAAAAACTAATTTATTTACGTGACAGTGATAAATTCATTAAAATATTTACCGCTCTCCAAAGTCATTTATGCAATTATTATCCATCTTATTTTTATAACAATTTTAGACCCATTTAAATTAAATTTGGTAGATCAAATTTTGTCAATAGAATTCTCAAGGAGAAAACAGCATTTTTTTCCGGGAGGTTCCTACAAGTGGGTATTTCATTCAAAAAGTACGGAAGTGAAGGATACTTACTCTTCAAAAAATGTTAGCTATTAAACTTAAAGAGCTGGTTAACTAACAATAGTTACCCTTAACCTCTTAAACAGTCTTCTTTGGTATCTTTAATAGATGTAGTAACTATAATCATCAAACGAACATTTTTGACTCGGTTCTGAGGAAAATTCTAGAATACTATAGTATAAAAGTAGGGTAAGGATTATAGTGATGGGGTAGGGGTGTTTGAATGAGCTGCAATAACCCCAAATATTTAAGAGGCTATATTACATGGTATGGAGTATACTATTATGACTATACTACCTACTTCGTTTTTATGAATGAAAAAAATAAAATAAGAATGGATTTCTCTTAAATGAAACTCTCCTTTTTTACACCAGTACTTACTATAGCTAGTTGTGTAGTTTTGTAGTTGTGAATGGGATACAAATTATTAATGAAATGTTTCCTTCGCAGTTCTTTTATTTAAGACTACCTTTATAATTCATATAAACTTGAATGCAGACACTATTCTATGCTATAAATGAAGAGATCTCTTAATAGGCACTTACAAAAATCAAGTGCTTGGAATCTGGGATTATGGCCAACGTTTTGTGTAACTTAAAAAATGATCGGATCAGATAGCCTTTTTACCCTTAAAAAAGCGGATATTGTAATAACTTGTGCGCGTTTTCTGGCAGCTCTGAATATTCTGCGTGACGCCGCGGATATCCACTTAATTTATGTTTTGAATTCACATTGTGCTGGTCCATCCGCAAAGATATTTCTCTTTTTCTTAGGTTCTCTATAGTCTCTACCTGTAAATTTCTTCGATCGACTCAATATACTTGAGTAGGGAAGGTTTTCTTACCTTGGACCCTTGCCCCTAGCACAATTCTAGGGAAAGAGGAAAATTATTCAATGATACTACGAGTATACTTGTCATATCGAAGCCATGTAGCACTATTTTAGCAACCTTTCCGACCCCGCCTTTACCAGCTTTCATATGGGCTTATCAGCGATGGTTGATTATTGCTGTGTCCAACAGGGAAACCTCCCCTGCTATAACCAAAGAACTTTTTGGTGTTACTGGTGAAGGGAGACCCATATTTTAGAGCAACATCTCGCATGTAGACAATGACGTATCTACCTCTAGCTTAAAAGGTCAAGTGTGCAAAATTTTACTACGCTCGGAATAAAAGTATAGATTTGTATAATAGACGAAGAAACAGACAGACACTTCTTACTTAATATAGATATAGATATAAATAAGATGTATTATTTTAATTTTTTTGTATATATTTGTTTTAGGTAAAGCAGTTTCAATCGAGGATAAATGGGAAACAATCGAAGATTTAATTAACGATCATCATCCGGATGGATTTAGAGATGTAAGCAATTTGATATAATTTTTATATACATATTTAAGAGATGAGCTATTTAAACATTTGATGGAGTGGATTCAGAATAACTCAAAAAATTACTGTAATAAAATAATCCTCTGGTCATATTCAATCATTATTTGCTAAAGAAACCGAGTTTTCTTTCTCAATAAAATTAATATATTCGACTATGCCAAAGTCATATCATTAATAATTGGGCCAAGTTCATATGAGCAGTCTCATCTGTTTTACGCAATTGCTTGCCCTGTGTGCCAACATTTATAACATAAATGTAACCCTTCTCCTGACAGCTGACAGCTGTCAAACCGTGTAGAAGAGGCTTTTACTTAGAATAATACTTTATATAGAAGGAGGGTCACTGATAACATTGAAGCCAACTTTGGTTGTGTACATTATCTGCGTTCTAAAAATTCATTTTTGTAATTTGTGACATCATAACTCTAAAATTATTTGCCTTCGGTTTTTTAATTTAATTTTTGCTTCCGAGTTTACCGAAGGTAACGGAAGCTATGTGATCGTTCTGAAGAATGAAAAAATTTTAGGTCTCCGATTTCAAACATCCCAAGACAGAAATCCGTTTCAGACATCAGGGAACATTTTTGGTTCCGTGTCTGTCTGTCGGTCTGTCGTTCTGTCACAAATATTTGCGTTCCNTGTATAGTATTATTCTAAGGGCTTTTAGGAAGACAAGTAAAATTGGTTTCATCCATAGTATTCTTTAAGTAAATAAAGCTATTATTATTATTTGTGGTGCTATTCCATAAATAATTTTTGACGCTGTTATATTGATTTTCATATTTGTATTAATCTAAGCGCATGGTAATGCACAAGGCCAAGTTCCAGTAACCATACAGTGAGCGTATCTTTACTTCAACCAATTCATCCGGTTTTTCTCACCATCATATATCTCTGCTTCCTCTTACAATGGGCTTTTGACATTTGAAACATAGATTAAGCTGAAGTAGTTTAGGACATTGTAAAAAATGTAGCCCTTTACAGCCTTAAACGGGGGCAATTTTCAAAGTTGATATTTTTGTACTGACTTACTGACTCATCATCAAAATTATAAGTGACTTCCAGAATAGCTAGAAACTTAAAATTTGGCAGACTTGTAGCTCTACCCGTGAAACTGACAGGAAAAATCTGCAACGTTAAAAAGGTTTTATGAATCAACGGTAAGTCGTATCAAAAAACTGATTACATAAACAGCTACTGATTTTAAAAGATCTGCAAGTTTGATTCTATGAAATTTTTCGTACCTTTATCGGTTGAACCTTACCTGGAGCTAGATTTTATTAATATTTTTTTAATTTTTGACTAGGATCTCTCATAGCATCCGCGATTATTGTCCGATTTTATTTCTGATTGGATGGCTCAATCTCACACTAATGCGCTCAGTGGCGTAACTATAAGAAATCCGAGGCCCCCACAACTTTTGATAATACACCCATGTATATCTTAAAAAATTAACCCTCTTTGTTCGTCATTCAGGGACTGACGTAGGGGGACGATAATATAACATACTCAATAAACTCTATTAAATAATTTACGAGTACCATTTTTGAACAGATTATTTTTTTATTATTTCTTATTCCCCTTAACGGTGTGTCGCAATTCGAAATTGGGACAATATCATCAATTATTTTTTTTATTTTATTTTATTTTTTTTTTTCACTTTTGTCATTTATTTTGTCATGACTTTACAATAGAATTTCTCTTACCCTTCTTCCGGTGCTGTTAAATACATCTCAGATTCGTGTGCTTTGATTTTAAAACCCTTACAGTCATTTATAGTCACACTACACCAATCATCGTTATAATATTTATCTGATCGGTTAGAAAATATCCAGCACGGTTCATAGTAAACAGAATCGCTTAGCATTTTGTCCTTGATTTGTTCTTGTGTGGTAATAATCATAAGGAAATTTACTGTTCGTGCGTGAATTAAAAAGAAAAGGATAAAGGGATCTACGAGGCTTTGAATGGTAGTTTGCTCGTAAATCTTCGTCAATTGGTTTATCTTTGTGCAAGGCAATGTCAGTGTTAATGTTTATATTCTCAACGTCAACTTTTAAAGCCAATTTTCTTCTTAATCTGGTTTACTTGGTGAGTCACAGTGTGTCAAAATGTCACGTTTACGTTTTTTATTTTTTTTTTATTTCTTGATAAACAATTAATCTGTTCATAAAAATGGTACTCTAGTGCCCTAGGCCCTAGAGTCCTGACAAGAGATATATATATACAACAAACTGGAAATAAATAACAATCCATAATTTTCCTCCCAGAGGTAAAAATTATTTACAAAAAAAAAACAAAAAAAAAACAATAGATTATAATAAATAGGGAATTATTAAAAATCCCGTCAAGTACTTGCCGGCAAGATACTAAAATCGTTTCTTCGGTCATAAGAATTAATTGTTATTATTATTATATATTTTTTTGAACAAAAATATCTATTGTTCACTTTTAAAAATCAAGATGTGCATATATTATTATTCTTTACTATCTTCGGTATGCGCTTATTGAATTCTTTTAGGGGTAAAATAGCCGGTATTTTTTTGAAACACGATATATTTTTGTGAACCAAATTTCAATACCTTTCAAATGATACCCAACTTCGATTTTTCAAATCACAAAAATTTTGGGGCCCCCTAGTTACGCCCCCCTAAAAATTCTAAAATTTTACTTTTTTTAAATCAACTCCTGGAAATTTTATTGGACTACAGAGATTTATATTTATGTATTTTTGCCTTATTTTAGGACCTATTCTAATGGGGTAGTGCAGGGGGGGTAAATTTTGGGTTTGTTTGAATTTTTTGGGGGGTAAAATGGCCGCCATTTTGAAAATGCGATACATATTTGTAATCTACATTTCAATACCTTTGAAATGATACCCAACTTGAAAATTACAAAAAATGTAAAATATTGCGCGGTGATCGCAATTGATCGCAGATCGCAGAAGTTTGGAGTGTTAAAGTTCGCAATAGGTTTTCTGTTTTTGGGCAAAACAGTTAAACTTATATACCAAATTTCAAGTCTATAGCGTCAGTAGGTTGGGAGATATAATCCAAGATGCGACGGACGGACGGACACACAACCAAAAGCATAAGGGTTTCTAGGACGACCTCGAAACCCTAAAAATCATTACTTGTCTGCACAGTCGTCAAAATTATTGACAAGAAAACAATAGATTATAAATTAAAAGGAATGATATCCTCTGCAAAATCTTAACCATGAAGAAAGGGCCAAGTTGCAGACAACCTCACCAAAAAAGTTGCATATCAATGTCAATAAGATGTCTACTTTGTGGCCAAGTCTAATCTTTCGTTAGTCCATATATTCTCACTTCAATTATACTATCATGAGCAAGACTACTCTTTTATTTTTATTGCTTAGCGCTTGGCCAGTTTCTGAATTAGGCATAAAACACCATTATGTATAGTCACAAAGGAGTTGCATGGGTAAGGGTAATCGAAAGGAGAGACTTAGAAGGATCCCCTCCCTAAAAATTCAGCAAATCATCATTCATAAAATGGCCAAGTGATAGGCTACAACTAAAAGAGTAGTCTTGCTCCTTGCTCATGATAGTAGAATAGGTTATAGACTAAAGAAAGAGTAGGCTTGGCCACAAAGTAGATATACCACTACTTTGATAAGGAATTTTTTTGGCGGTATGGAACTTGGCCCTATTTTCAGGGTTAAAATATAATTTATAAACAAATACAAATAGAAAAAAATATAATTGTAGCAAAGAATTCAAACAAACAAAAATAAATATTGCAAGTTTCATTTAATTGAATTGGTTTAATAAAGTTACGACCTTAAAAGCTATAGAATGGGTAATGAAGACCTGAAGTATTTAATCCATAAATTAAAGCAGATTTAATTAAAATCTCGGTTAAATTTTAACAGTTGGGATACTGTTTTATAGACAGGAGCTCTCTGCGGAATATTAATTAAGGCAATTTAAATATTGTTTTATGACTTTTCTTTTTAACCGTGAAAAGTTTTAGTTCAGGAATATTTTAACAAATTTCATTTAGTTCTGGATTTTATTTATGTGTCAAAGGTTTAAAGGCTTCGGAAGTATAGAGTTAAACAAAGGAAAAAAGTGAAAAATATAATATTAAATTATTTTCCAACAAGTGATATAGATATTAAGCAGCCGCTATAAAATATTTCATGCAATGGATATATTTAATCAATTTCTAAATTCCTTATATTATAACTTTGAGCGTAGGAACATATGGAAAGTCCATGTCTTTGATATACAGTGATAATTAAATATACAGTGGTACTATCCGAAATATGCCCAATTATATAATACAAGATAAGCCGTAAAGCCCGTGGCAACGAGCTTAATTTTATATATATATTTAGAAAAAAAAGTAAAATTGAGTACATTAATGTATATATAATTTATATTACGTCCGATTCCCTCCATCCTGAATTAGCTGAATTTGGGCTCAACCTCCCGGGTTAAGAAATATCAAAAACAGAAGTGTATGGGCACTTCAGTTTCATTTACAGTGACAGTTTCCATTCCAACTGATTATATTTCTTCCTTCAGCACAAATTCCTCCTGTTTAATTTTCACCTCTGATATTATGTCCTTACTGATAAGGAATCAAAAAAGACGTCTGTCCACTAATGTCAATGTTGTACAAAACCAGCTTAAAAACTACAAACTACTAACTACTTAAAAAACTACTAGTGGCTATTCTTAAAACCTGGCAATGAAATCGATCAATAAAACAATATATTATGATAAGCTAAAAGCAAAAAGTTAAAATACATTAAAATAATTCATGTAATTGTACAAATAAATTAATCTTGAACAGATGCATTATTAATTATTTTTTACATTCCAAATATGCAGTTGGTAAATTTGTTTTGAGATATCCTTTAAAAAACGAGGATATAGATTTAAAACATTTTATAAATTAATTTACCAAATGTATGCACTTTGAGATTACTCAAAGAGTCCGTATAGGTAATTTAACAAAACAATAGGACCAGCTGTTCGTTAACCAGTACGGCCCAACCGTCAACCGTATCAAGATGGCTGCCAATTAAAAGTTTGTATTAGCTAGCTTTAATGCCTCTACATGCTTTTTTACTGCCCAAAAGCAATAAAACTACTCCGAAGTGTCTAGCCAAATCCGATCCTAAGATAAATATATTTTTTTTTGGGGGGGGGGGGCTGAATCCGAATTTAAATTTCAAATAATTTAAATACACATACCCACTATAAAAATATAGAAGTTTTTTTTTACTATACATATATTATTCTTTATATTTTTTTGGGGAGCTGAATCCAAATTTCAATTTCAAGAGACAATTTCAAATTTATTTTTTTTATTTGTTTTACGCCCCTATCGACATTTAACAGGTTATTATAGGATCTTGTCACTTTACTCACATTGAAATCACGGCTACTGCACTGAACTGCTAGTATTTAGCAAATAAAGGGGGGGGGGTTATTATATCCTTTATCTTTTATATAATCGAGTAGTGTCCCGACGACGACAACTCACCTCTAAATGATTTATAACGTTAAAAATTGATGCGCCATAAGCTAGGATCGAACCCGGGGTTCCTGGGTGAAAGCCAGTTACTNGAGGGGGCTTTTTAATCTCACAACATATACGACCTATGACAAATTTCATAAAAACTATTTTTTTTATTTTTGAACTAAGATTGTTTTGATTCGTTTTAAAAAAGAAGGGGAGGACATGAAAAATGAAGTTTTCAAGGATACATAACACAACAATAAATTGTAAACCATATATTTATATTCAGGGCGTCTTCCTCTTTCATTCAACACCCCACATGATCTATTCCGTTATAAAAAGGTCACCCCATAGTTTTTGAGGGATGGTTTTTTGAGGCTTCCCTATAATTTTCCTGTGCTTGGGTTTTTACACATAATTTAAGTGCTAAGTATCAAATTTTTGTGTTGGGTACTTTCAAAGATCATAAGTGTTACAGGTAGAGAGATAGGCTAGCGCGGGAATGTTAACGTATCCTCGTTTTTGCCTACCGGACCCTAAAAAGAAAGAAACATAAATATGAATAAGTTTTTGCGTTAACTTGCAAAAGTTATACGAAAGGAGAAGTTTGTTACATAAAGTAGAAGAAAAAGAAATTTATAGGATGAAGAGTTTTGGTCCTTTGGGTGTGAGCCCTTCAAGTAAAGTTCTAACTCTGGGGAGTTAAAGGTCCAGCCCTTTCAAACTAACCACTCTCAAACTCAGTAACTCTGAGTCGTAATTCATTCTACTCCATTAACTGATTATATTTCTTCCTTAAACCCAAGTTAATTTCTTTTTGTTTTATAGCCAACTCCCTTGAGTTCGGCCTCGACGAAAGGGTCTTTTCCAGGAGCTATTTTCTTTTCCCTCTCTTCATTGTTTTTGGCAGTTGTAAACAATTACATTTTTGTCGGTAGAGTTAGTTTAATTATTTCCTAAAATTGTTTCTGTTAGTGTCTTGAAAATTTACTGCGAGTGGTAAATTGGAAAATGCAGTCAACCTTAAACGGTGTACTAGGAAATTAGATTTTTGCTCTCGACTTTACCAAAGGTAACAGAAGCTTTGTGGTCGTTCTGATGAACCGGTTTAAAAAATTGCAAGAGAAAACTGTTTCAGACATCAGAGAATAAGTTTGGTCCCGTATGTCTGTCCGATAATAAAGTAATTAAATAAACATTGTAATACATAACTGTAATAATGCTCCCTGTAGATGCACATTACTTTATACAAATTATTTTCAAGTAGATGTTTAAGAAAGATGATTTAGCGTGACTAATATCATGCTTTAATCACGCTGGTAATTTTTTACTTACTACAAATATAATGTGGCGGCACTAAATGGCCGTTACTGCGCGTGCTTGATATCATTTTTTTTTTAAACATTTAACTAGAACCTATTAACTTTTGACCTCTCATAATTTGATAACATTTTTGGTTTTTTTAAACTAATCAATCGTTACTCTTTAAAATGGATTTACTATCCAGTCAAATGGTGCACAAAATGGGCTAGAAGTGAAAAGATCTGGTGTAATTGATTTTAGTGGTTTATTTTATGTTTTTGGGGGTGCTGAACACGAATCTGAAGTTGTCAAACAAAATTTCCCCCCGCAAATATGAGAAATCATCGAAAAACTACAAAAAAAAAATTTTTTTATTGGTTTTCAGCTTATAACTTGCAAAGCAATCTATTAACGCAAAAAGTGGTCTAGTAGTAAAATAAAAAGGAGAAAATAACCTACAATTTATGTC
>KZ651209.1:118943-135615 GCA_001010745.2 Gerris buenoi
CTATCAACTCATCATTATTAAATGGAAAAACAACATATTTTTATGCTATTATTGCGTTTTTCTCATTTTATCCCCCTCTTACATGAAAATATGACTAAATTGTACATAACAACAATTACTGTACTCTTGAAGAGCTTTCCAAAGGCATGCATCTTGAAGGGTAAATACTATTTAGACTTTAGTCCCCCGTACCCCTGTGTACCAAATTTTTTTCCCCCTATCCAACTTCTAAACCAAAATGTTCGTATATTATCATAAGCCAATAATACGTAGATTTCTTTGAAAATTCGCGCGTTAAATCATGGTGTAACTGGTCTTTTTTTAAAAATTACCGATTTTCCTGATATTTCAACTCCCATTTGCGTGAAAACCATACGAGTACAAAAAAATGTTATAGACGTAAATTGAAGGTTATTTTCTCCTTTATATTTTACTAGTGGGCCACTTTTTGCGTGAATAGATTGCTTTGCAAGTTATAAGCGGAAAACCACACAAAAAAATATTTTTTTGCTGATTTCTCATATTTGCGGGTGGAAATTTTGTTGGACAACTTCAGATTCGTGTTCAGCACCCCCAAAAACATAAAATCAATTACACTAGAACTTTCCACTTCAAACTACCATTTGACTGGACTTTATGAGTAAGTTTAATAAAGCCTTTTTATGAATTGCTCATGTCAATTTACTTTCAGTCTAAGTTAATTAGTCTGCAAATTAGTTTGGGAAATTACATGAGACTATCTGAGGGTTATTTGTGACATCCAAATGTAATTAAAATCGGACGAGCAGTTATTAAGATAAGGGTTAAACAACAAATAGTCCGGCAGACAGACAATAGGCGAACTGATTTCTGTCCCGAAATATTTGAATTTGGAGATATAAAAGAATGTTGTTCATCATATTGGTTCCTTACATTGAAAGGAAAAATAAATAAATGAAATAAGTTTGGGCAGGATCAGTCTTAGAATCTCAAGATGTGTAGATCATATAAATATTTATATTTTTTGGTCCCTCTCTACCCTAAGGAATTGAGAATGAATTTTTCCAGAAAGATTTCATTCCATCCCGACTCACACCTGGGTAAATCTAAAAGGATAAATCGACAAAGTATCTCACAAGTCGAGTTAGTTTGTCGCCTTATATGATAAGTGACTTGTTATCTCACTTTCATGAATTATTTAAACATCTTACGTCACATCGATACCATTTCCCATTTCTACACAGACTTCACCATTACCAAGTACGTCTTTATTTCCTAACTATTCCATATTGTATTATGTCTCAGATAATATATTATATATGTATATTTCTTTGTCCAATTCTAGTTCCAAAAAGCATTTTTATGTTCATTCACGCTCGTGATATGTAACATTTACTACAAAGTTATGATAAATTTATCAAAAGGAAAAAAATCTCAAAGCCTACTACTTTTTAATTTTCCTTATCTTTAAAGGAAAAGTGTTGTCTTCACCTCAAAAATCCTAAACCGAGATTTAAACGGATCTTTTTAGGGTTTCGTTGGTAAAACAAAAAAAAAGAAACCCTTATAATTTCGTTCCTGTGTCTGTCTGTCTGTCTGTCTGTCACTCTGTACAATTCCAATAACTTTTGAAGCAAAAGAGATAAAAGCGTGAAACTTTCCAGTATTAAAGATCGTTTTGACGCGCACACAGAAAAAATATAGAGAACTCAAAATAATCAGCTGTTCAAATTCAAAATGGCGGATAATTCACATCACGAGAAAAAATATTTTTTTTAAATTTTGAGTAGGGTATCAAATGAAAGGTATTGAAGAGTAGATTACAAATATATATACCACTTAGGGTTAATGTTTAATTTTCGGCGCCATTTTGTCAAAAAACATCGAAATTTTGCGTCCCCCACCCCCCTAAAACCGTACTTCCACTATTACTAAAAAAATAGAAAAATATGCAAAATGTGCGGTATGCTGGGCCATAGAAAAAATAAGATTAGCAATTCGATCTGATTTACTGGAAATCCAAGATGGCAGATAATTCATGTCACTCGAAAAAAATATTTTTTTTTTAAATTTTTAGTAGGGTATCAATTGAAAGGTATTAAAGAGTAGATTACAAAAATATATAACACTTGTGGGTAATATTTCATTTTCCCCACCATTTTGTTAAAAAAATTAATAACTCCCCCCCCCTCTTACTTTTTTTTTGACAATACCGACGAAACCCTTTTTACGTGAGTCTTCACGCCTTACCAATTTATTTGGGTGTTACTAAGACCATTTGAGTGATTTTTAGCTGGATGTCTATCTGTTATAACTTCCATAGTTTCTAAGCAAGAGAGTTGAAAGTTAAGACAAAATCAGTCCTTACATTTCGTATCGTGACGTCACTAACTCCATTTTGCTGATGCAGCAAAAAAAAAATAAAAAAACGTAGAAAATCTAAAAAATATCTCCTAATGAACGATTTAATATCGGCCACCATTTTAAAAATGTTTACTTCTGAACTCAGAAACATTAACGCTAAGTAATTTCGGAACTAATTGGCCTGCAAATGAGCTGCAATGGATTGAGCTGCAATTTGCACCAATTATACCTTTCTATTTCTGTATAAGATTGATAATTTCTCAATATTTTAACTTAATATCTGCCTTTTTAGGAATTATTTTATAAGGAAAAGTTCTGAGGTGCCCCATGTCGATTTTTTATTTCAGAATTCAGAATATATCAAAACTAAACACGCATAAATAGATTTGTTAAGATACTCTTATCTTGTATGCCAATTGTCATTAACTTACATAGTTATGTATAAACTCTATAGCAGATTGAAGCCTTTCACAAGCTATTGTACCACGGATTATTTATATTTACTTTTCAAGTTCAAGTACAAATTGAACCAACGATTGAATTTAAAAGGACCAAATTGACAAATTTGGTGGAGGAAGTCGCAGGATGGAGTAACTAATTCTACTCCATCCTGTGCCTTAAAGAAGTTATCAAGGAGGCCAATCCTTAAGTTCTCCTTGACGAATCTAATAATAAAATAAAATTAATAATATTCTGCTAATTAGTGTGGCACATATCTTCCTCGCGTTATCGTACGAATGGTCGAATGATATTTATATCTGTTTCGATTCCTAGTGGGGTCAAACACATTTATAAGCAATAAAACCTTCCATCTACATTTATTTGAATCGGACAAGTACAGTTTTTAAGATATAGTGTTAAGCAAATGTACATATTGACGGACAGACTGACCGACAGACAGGCATGAGACCAAAAATGCAACAAACGGATTTCTATCTAAAATTTTTTGGAATCTTAATAAAAAAGTCGTTCTTGAAAATTATCACAATGCTTCCATTACCTTCGGTAATCTCGGAAGAAAAATTAAATTACATCAATTTATTTAATTAATCAGACTGACCGACAGACAGGCACGAGACCAAAAATGCAACAAACGGATTTCTATCTAAAATTTTTTGGAATCTTAATAAAAAAGTCGTTCTTGAAAATTATCACAATGCTTCCATTACCTTCGGTAATCTCGGAAGAAAAATTAAATTACATCAATTTATTTAATTAATCAGACTGACCGACAGACAGGCACGAGACCAAAAATGCAACAAACGGATTTCTATCTAAAATTTTTTGGAATCTTAATAAAAAAGTCGTTCTTGAAAATTATCACAATGCTTCCATTACCTTCGGTAATCTCGGAAGAAAAATTAAATTACATCAATTTATTTAATTAATCAGACTGACCGACAGACAGGCACGAGACCAAAAATGCAACAAACGGATTTCTATCTAAAATTTTTTGGAATCTTAATAAAAAAGTCGTTCTTGAAAATTATCACAATGCTTCCATTACCTTCGGTAATCTCGGAAGAAAAATTAAATTACATCAATTTATTTAATTAATCAGACTGACCGACAGACAGGCACGAGACCAAAAATGCAACAAACGGATTTCTATCTAAAATTTTTTGGAATCTTAATAAAAAAGTCGTTCTTGAAAATTATCACAATGCTTCCATTACCTTCGGTAATCTCGGAAGAAAAATTAAATTACATCAATTTATTTAATTAATCAGACTGACCGACAGACAGGCACGAGACCAAAAATGCAACAAACGGATTTCTATCTAAAATTTTTTGGAATCTTAATAAAAAAGTCGTTCTTGAAAATTATCACAATGCTTCCATTACCTTCGGTAATCTCGGAAGAAAAATTAAATTACATCAATTTATTTAATTAATCAGACTGACCGACAGACAGGCACGAGACCAAAAATGCAACAAACGGATTTCTATCTAAAATTTTTTGGAATCTTAATAAAAAAGTCGTTCTTGAAAATTATCACAATGCTTCCATTACCTTCGGTAATCTCGGAAGAAAAATTAAATTACATCAATTTATTTAATTAATCAGACTGACCGACAGACAGGCACGAGACCAAAAATGCAACAAACGGATTTCTATCTAAAATTTTTTGGAATCTTAATAAAAAAGTCGTTCTTGAAAATTATCACAATGCTTCCATTACCTTCGGTAATCTCGGAAGAAAAATTAAATTACATCAATTTATTTAATTAATCAGACTGACCGACAGACAGGCACGAGACCAAAAATGCAACAAACGGATTTCTATCTAAAATTTTTTGGAATCTTAATAAAAAAGTCGTTCTTGAAAATTATCACAATGCTTCCATTACCTTCGGTAANTTTTCTCATTTTATCCCCCTCTTACATGAAAATATGACTAAATTGTACATAACAACAATTACTGTACTCTTGAAGAGCTTTCCAAAGGCATGCATCTTGAAGGGTAAATACTATTTAGACTTTAGTCCCCCGTACCCCTGTGTACCAAATTTTTTTCCCCCTATCCAACTTCTAAACCAAAATGTTCGTATATTATCATAAGCCAATAATACGTAGATTTCTTTGAAAATTCGCGCGTTAAATCATGGTGTAACTGGTCTTTTTTTAAAAATTACCGATTTTCCTGATATTTCAACTCCCATTTGCGTGAAAACCATACGAGTACAAAAAAATGTTATAGACGTAAATTGAAGGTTATTTTCTCCTTTATATTTTACTTTTCTTCCTTAAACCCAAGTTAATTTCTTTTTGTTTTATAGCCAACTCCCTTGAGTTCGGCCTCGACGAAAGGGTCTTTTCCAGGAGCTATTTTCTTTTCCCTCTCTTCATTGTTTTTGGCAGTAGNGATAACTATAGTTAGAATAAAATATTTGAACAATAATTGGGCGTATCTAGCTCAAGATTAGAAGAAACATTTTTAATTACACCTTCCTCTAGTTGCTCCTTGTCAGCAAAAACACATTGTCGGTAAATGCTTAACATGGCTAACCCATTTAACCTGTTTTCACCAATTGTATTTCTTAGCCATGTTTTGATTCGGCGAAGGGAGCTAAATGAACGCTCGATGGTGCATTTTTTGCAGGGCTGTGAAAGCAATAACAGCAAATCCTTTCTAAATGCCGGGAAAAACAAGTCGCTCTTTTTTAAAACCATAATTATGCCTGACGCTTCCATTTCCTGGTTCCACATTTTGAACCACAAGTCTCTTTTTCCTTCTATTCCTTCTAAATTGTAGATGAAGTACACTGGATGAAGTACTTTCATTCCACTGCTCCAATGAACATCTCTCATTTTAGTAGGATGGTGATTCGTCAATGAAAATGCAGGCGATTTGTTTACAGTATAGAATCCAAGTAGGGAATTATCAGAGCTCTTCTCCAAAATTCGGATGCGGATGGATTTTCGGCTGAAGGATTGCTTCTATGCTTCTGTCGGCAAGGAATGCGAGTGGCGGTATGTCTACATTTAAAATTCTGCACGCCGCTGCGTGCAATTGATAATTGATTAAAAATCTGCACGTCGCTGCATGCAATTGACAAGCATTTTTTCTGGTTGCTGCTAATGATTCCATTGCATTAATAATATCAACGAAAAGATCCTTAAAATCAGAGATGCTTTTGTATTTCTCTGACCACCTAGTCTCACATAATTTTGGAATATTGGCAATAATCTTGCGTCGTAAAACAGACTCACGAAAGAATTAATTTATCTCCTTGATAGTTCCAAGGCAGTTTCGATTTTCTGGGATTACGTTTAAGATCTAGCATACGTTTAAGTCGTTCACGACAAAGTTAAGCTTGTGAGAGGAAAAATGGAAGTAGAAGGCTTTTTTGTACTTTTGCCGCAAGATTGCCACAACACACCTCCTTCTTTCCCAGACATGGTGGAACATCCGTCGAAGCCTAACCCCACACTCTTATCAGGGTCTAGGTCTAAGGATGACACATTTCAATACCTTTGGCAATACTCATTGCATTAAGACCTTCAAGTTCTAGGAAATAGAAATGCAAACAAATAGAAATTGAGTGCGGAATAGAAGAAACAAGAAAATGTATAGATGGCAATAAACAGATTTTATCTACCCGGGCCACTTCAAAAGTAGTAATTGCTCAGACTCTAACCAAACATTTATGGTAAATAGCACTTCTGTATTCTGGAATATTCCCGCAGTGTCATGAAAAAAGGCAAGAGGGATGAGAAAATTCCAGAAAACTCATATTGTTACAAGCAAGACGACTAAGCGAAGCGCAAATTATATCGAGTGTCACTTGAATAAACGTTTGTCTCATTGAATAGATTAGAATCCTATCCTTAAGTTCTAAATAAAGGTAGTCGGTCTTAAACTAATGAGACAATTTCGATGAAATTTGGAATAAATATTCAGAAAAATCATATCCTGTGGCTCAAAATTTAAATTTTAGGTATCAATTTGAGATTACCCATAAAAACTCTCCTGAAAACTATATTTTTCCCGGGAAAAATCTTGTTTTCGAGATATTGATGCAAATAAATTTGTTTTTGTTGAAAATTGAAAACAAAAAAGGAAGCCTATTGATCAGATTTAAGTATGTTTAAAAATAAAACAATTAATGAAGATATTATAGGATTTAAATACAGCATCAATTATTGAGAAAGTTTTGTTTGATTTATCAGACCTATTTTTTGGTCCATCTTGGAAGTGGGGGCAGCTGCCCCCCCTTGCCCCCCTCTGGATACGCCCATGGTGTTCTGATGAGAGAAACAACATATTATGACGCGGTCACCACCGGAAGACCTAAAATTCCAACTTAAGATCTTCTCCAATTTTTCTGGTCAATGCTCTAAATTGAATATTTCACTAAAATAATTTATGTTTTTTACCCAAAACTGTTTATTATGGGGACATATTTAATCTCAATGATTGTTTTAAAAATTATAAATTTTATTATTACTTCAAATTAAAAACTTTGAGAGAAGTTTCTGTTGAACGAAAAGCTTTAAAACTTAAAAATTGGTTGTTAAAACTATGGTTTGTTTCTTCAATCAACTATGAAACAAAGTTTATAACGCAATTTCCTTAAGGAAATTTTCCAGACACAAAAACGGAGAAGAAGAAGAAAATAGTGAAGAAAGGAAAGAAGAAAAAGCTTGAGAAGATGGGAGGATCTCAGGGGCCTTAGCAACTAGAGAATAAGTCATGTCGTAAAAAGTTTTATATCTCCACCGGCCAGGGGGAATACGAAATGTCCGGGGAATTGTAAAAACCTACAGGCCCTTTTCTACACAAGGGAGAATATACACCAGAAAAATACTGATGACGAATAGCTTCAACAAAGAGATATTGCGTCGTAGGGAAATAGCACACAATTGTAACAATTATGGGGAAATCGAAATAAAAAATATACAAAATTGTTTAAAGAACACCAAGAAAATAATAAATTCTTATTACAGTTAATAAAAATCAAATCAAGTTAAAACTATTAAATATATTTATTGTATCAATTTTTTTTATGTATTTATGGTTTATATAAAAAAATAAATCAACAGATAAAATATTATTTCAAGTTCTCAGGACTTCCTTTCTTGGTGTTTTAATAAAAATATTATGTATATAACTTTGTTCTTATTTTTTATAAATGTGATATTTATATATAACTTAATATACTAATATAATTCTAAACTAATATCTAAACTAATATAATTCTAAACTAATATATATATATAACTTCTACTTGGGTAAATTTCAAGCTTAATATTTTAAGGGTAATTTTTTTAATATAATAAGGGTAATACACCACTTCATAAAAATAGCATTTTATTTTGTACACATTGCATAATTTTAAACCCCAATATAATTTTAATTTATTGTTAAAAATTATAAATTTGCATAATTGAAACATATCTCTCACCTCTCTGGAATTCGATCAGATTCGTCGGTTTTAGAACAATGGCGTCAAAACCAAAAAAATGAATGTGAGTGGCTAATGTCAATTCGGCATTCCCTTTAACGCTTTTTGAGACTTTAAAATTATAGAGGAACGGGCTTTCTTTACTCGATTCAGCGGCTTTCATAAGTTATAGTCATCAGGCGAGGAGTGCGAGCCTTTCTTCAAATGTGTCTTGACTCTATAACATTAATTCACGTTTAGTTAAACTAGGAGGTGATAAAAGTTTAGTAAATAGTGTTTTTTTATAGTTAATTTAAAGTAATTGTTTTTAACAAACGTTCTTACTCTAGTGACCTAGTAACTATACTGAGTACTATGTAATTTCTATGCAAACCAGTTTCTCATTAGTATTCTACAGTAATGTTATAGCCGGA
The DNA here is from genome assembly GCA_001010745.2 of Gerris buenoi. NCBI lineage: Eukaryota > Metazoa > Arthropoda > Insecta > Hemiptera > Gerridae > Gerris > Gerris buenoi. The sequence continues at coordinate 127,610 of KZ651209.1, forward strand.
GAGAGGCTGAAATCTCTCCATGTTGTCTCTGCTCTGTCACTGCGGGGTGAGGAAGCTGAATTACATTATGGTGGGGAGCCACCCTAACTAACCATGTTTGCTACGTGCCACGCCCAGTCTTCCATTTCTCATCCTCTTATTTCTTAGGCTATTGTGGTCCTTTGCTACTGTAGCAATATAAATTCTACTCAAATCTTAAAGGTGTTCCTAAAGGAGCTTCCCAAGGTCCTCCTCTATTCACCATCTTAAAGGTATCCTCTTCCTCCCTTTTAGAATCTTCAACTTTTAAATGTTACTAGATATCGCTCAAAACAAGATAATTTATTTATTACATGATTAAATATAGCGTTTGTCATATTCATATTGATTATTTTTCCCGTATCAAAATTCCAACGCATATATACTTTTAAGCTGAAAACACTTGTAAGCATTTCCTACAAGCGTGTCACATTGTCACTCATCGTCATAGTAAGAAAGATCATGTATGAATTTTCAAAATTTTCATTTTCGATTGCACTAACAAACAACAAATCTACAGTCAGACTAACCACCGAGGACAAATCGCATCGGTGTCATATTACTCGTAAAACCTTGGACATCAAATAAATCCCTCTCTCCCTCCACCTCCCCCCTGGGTAAACCCTTTCTATCTAACCCTAGCATGCTAGTCGCTTCGCTTAATGATTCATTCAATTCTTGATTTCCTCGCTCTCTTAAGAAATGAAGGCTGACAAATTTTGATCTGTAATGATAGTTAGACAGTCGCATCTACATCTGTTTACAGCCTAAGATTGTTACACTATTTGTACATTTCAGGATGATTCTGATGTCATATGCTGCTTCCAACGTATAGCTAATTCCAAGAAATAAAGTAATTTACATTAATAATGGTACATTAACTCTGTTAACACCAAACTAAAAAACCCATATTAAAATAGTATTACAGTTTACTCATAAACACAAATAAAAACTAGGACCTAAGGTGGTTATTTTTAGGAGATTTATTTAAATTTAAATATACTGAATGAAGAATTAAAAATCTCTACTAAAGCACTTGTTTTGACACAAATTGGTTTCGTCCAATGACCCCATCATTGGTGAAGTGATTATAAATTAACCGATTTCAACTTTTTTTTTTCTTAATTTCTTACTTTAGAAGCAAGTACTAACTGAAGTAACAATTATTAAAATAGTTTTCCGCAACACTATATGTAGAAAAATATAAAGGGCAATAGAAGTCCCATAAAGTTTCTTTAAGGGAAAGAAAAATAAAGAAATGTGTAGAAGCACGACCACGGCCATGAGTATAACAGTATAAGGTAGCCATATTGACAATTCTTCTCTCTTATGACTTTATGACCTACCATAAAGTTCCTCTTCCACCCATTGAACAGATTACTCCTACCGATACTTTGTACTTAAAGCATACCTTTGGGTTTATTCTAGGGCTTTTTTTGTTGAGTGTGAACGTAATTCTTAAAACTTTAAAAAGGAAGCGGTAGTTGTAGGTGAACCATAAAACCGAATCTAAATTGGTTAGTTAACATTGTGATTTTGAAAAATATTCTATATAACTCTATGGAATACTCCCACGTGACTTTTACAGTTAGGTTGCATGTATGTAAAAAAATCCTTTGTCATACAAGGTCAAAGGGTTCAAAGTTAACGGCTTTACTCAGAGTCCGTATTTTCTGCGAGACCAGAAAAAAATGCCACACATTGTCCACAGTTTTGTTGGATATTGGTCACATTAAAATGTGTAGGTACTTAAAAACTCGACAAAAAAAGTCGCATCCTTTTCATAATAATATACCGTTCAGTAACCTTGAAGTAGTAGTCTTCGAGTTGACACTGTGCCCTTTTAGTCGAGCAAAAAAATGCGCAAGAGTAGATGCCATTGACCTCTAAGAATTTATAATAAACGTCCATACTGTTCGAAATGTTTTTTATGTACATTTTAATAGTTTTCGAGGAATACAATATTATTTTATGTTTGTGTAAACATATACTCTTGTCTCAAATCCACGGTCGCGTTATTTTTACTGTTTAAAACTTGTGTATTAAAATAACGATCGGATCGGATGTGTTCACAACAAGAGCCGGTATTTGCTCAGCATATATCAGAGGATGATCAGATAATACACGGAAAAGATACGCTCAGTTCGGACGAGGCCGTATCATGGTGGTGATTACCGGGAAAACAATAGTATACTAAAATAGAACTTCTTCGGGAATAGTTGTAAAAATTTCCTGGTTAGATTCCCGAAACTGATACTTTAAGATAATGCAGGAATCTTGAATAGCCAAGAAGCGCTAAGTGATAGCCGACCTTTCTTGAACTGGGATAGCTTTCCTAAAGGGCGTATCGCGATTCTTAGAATATATTAGGTATTCAAATTCAGTAAAAGACATTCAGGTAAAATTTAGCAATGTCCAATTGCTGATTGATAATTGTGTAAACTACCATTTTGTGAATATTTAAATTTTTTGCTTTTTTAAGAGTGAATAAAATACAATTTTAACAATATTTTTAACACTATAAAGAGAATTGCATTCTTTCGAATTCCACATATTAGGTATAAGGTCACTCGTATAAGGTAATCATACAATTTTTTTTACATATTTCATTGAAGAACACGCTTTTCATATCACAGATCTGTATAATCCTTGACTGCGACATTCTTCTGTTGATGTCTATGATATTAAAATTTGTTATTTTGTCTCAGCTTAATTTAAAGTTTGTTAATCACTATCTTAATCTTCCTTATAAAATTTATTGATTTAGTAGACACTTCTTCTTTTTATCATGAAATTATCGATTTATCACGTTGTGTCATTAGAAGAGACGTTGGAAGTATCTTTGCTTGATGGGGGTTTTCCTCAACCGTTTTCTAAGGAATGAAAAAAGGATAAGCAAGAGTATGACGTTGACTTATTATTTGGGATGAGTTCTCTTTTTTCCTTTTGCCTAAAATTAATTTTACATTAAAATTACGTAACACAAAACATCACAAACATTACTTTTAACAATTTTTTCCCATGATAAAAGAAATATATTAACTAAAGAACTTTAGAAAGAATCTTCAACGAGAGATTTTTTATACTATCTAAACTTTATATTTAAATCATAAAATTATGTTTACTTTTCTTTTTATTCATAATTTTTTTCTTGCAAACTTTTATACCTTTACTTTCCTGATAACTTGCATAACTTGGTAAACAAAAACTTGTATATAAGATAAAACAAAAACAACTTTTTTTTACAGCTTCTTCTGATATTGAGTTTTTCCCAAGTTTTCACCCTATTTTCTTATGTACTATAATTAAAAAAAAAAGAACAAAAAACTTGTAATTTTCTTGTCTAAGTAAGGCTTCACTTTTTTATTTTGATAAGAATATATTTGAATACAGGAAGAAGGGACGGGTCCCTTGGTTCTTGTTTTATGACCTGGCTGAGATACTAAAGTCAGCTTTATTAAAATTTACCTTTCACAATTTTTTGTAATAAGGCTAAGGCTTTTTGTAATAAGTTTTTTTTTGTAATAAGGCCCCAGGAAATTTATTATGTTTATTCAAGGTTGCCTTTTAATATGGTTAAAAAAAAGGAACTCATACTTATAAAAAATTGGTAAAATGGTATAGATAGACTATAGTTTTTTTCTCCTGTTCTGGAATTTCCACTTTATCTTGATAATTAATAAAAATAAAAATGATAAATAATGGATTAGTTAATTAAAACTATTAATTCAAGGGGATTGTGATATTGATTTTGGGATATTTAAAGGGCAAGTTTCTTCTTAGTATACTTAATATTTTGTAGTTGCTGTCTGATCCATGGTAGGGCCGTTTGAAAAAGAAAAATTTAAGAAACACTTTTGAAAGAGGCGCTCTTTACTTCGAGGCGTTTCATATTTGAGTCCAAGATCTAAAAATATGCAAATTTAAGAAAAATGCTTTCATCTTATACGGTTTAAAATCATACCTCTTCTCTAATTTTTCGACACACTCTTGTGTTGCCATTTTAAGTTTATGAACATAATGACTGAAATTGAAAACAACCATTCAATATTCAATTAATGTGGTTCACATAACTTCCTAGCGATCTCTCGCTGGACGAATAGCATATGATCTTAAGTTTTAAATGAGATATATCTCAATATATTGTATACATAACGCGATACAATATTTTATATGGAACATAATTTCTAGCCGTCAGTCGTATGTTACAAAGAATTATATCGACATGCAAGATAGGAAGCATTGTGCAGACGATTTAAATTAGTGTTGGACCACCTGTGGGCTAACTTTGACCACCAATTAAATTTCATTAAAATTAAAAAAACCAGTTCTGTGGACACACAGACACGCGACTTATTAAGTTTCTCTGATATCTGAACCGTTTTTCGGTTAAAATTTTGTAAAAATGTTTCGTTCTTCAGAATAGGTAACCATTGTACTTACACTACATTTGGTTAAGTTGGTAACAAAAGTAGGCTTAAAAAGCAGCTGGGATAAAGCTGGGTTTGATATAACCATAAAACATCAGAGGGAGACATTCTTTTGTCGCATGAACTTTTTAAATTTGCTTGTGGTCCCCCCACTATATTTTTGTGATGCATCATACACTTCTTATTCTCCTCCTTCCTTATTTTTTAAAATTTTAATTCCCATAACAATTTTAGATCTAATTGTTGCAGGCTCTGGGACCAAGAGACGCTATAGCTCATTACGTTCTCAGCCAGATCCTTTATGCTTCTGATCTGCATGAAGATCCTACTGTGTGCCTGTTCGATAAACCAGATCCAGAGGATAGAATCAGACTTCTTGTCATATCAGGACAAATCGTTGGATTCTACACTGTTAAACCTAAAGGTAAAATTACTTACGATTTTTAATATTTTTTGTTACAACTTTTCAATGTTTTGTTGATCTAATAGTGGTTCCTTAGTTGTAGTTCACTACAACTAAGGTTTTCCGTACTCTTTAAACGTTGGAATTAAGTAACGTACCTTCAGTAAAGTATATTTTATGTTAAGTATCAACGTTAGTAATTATTTTTTTATAAAAAGTATTATCTTTCTCAGTTTGAGAATAATTCTTCTTCAGTTTCTTAATAATTCTTTCTTTAGGTATTGGTAATAAATTGTTATAGACTCTTTTGGAGCTAGGGGAGGGGGGTCTAAAAAATGAATAAATGCATCATAAGTTTACACCTTTGATAATTTTGGATTACTTGTTTTTAGCATCATACAGGTGAGTATAATTCTGAGGGATGAGGGATTTATTTATTTATTTTTTTTTTTAGATACATAAGTTAATAACTTTATTTTTTTGGGTATCTTTCAACTCATAAAATAGGTAAAGAATGCAACATTTAAAAAAGCATGTATATATTTGTATTTGTAACATACTATTCAGCAGCTTTCATTTGATTTTGAATCCCTAATCGATTTTTTTTTTTTAAAAACAAAAAACAAATCAATGTGGTAAAGTTTAACTACAACAATGTGGTAATTCACTTATGAAGTCATTTTTCACCAGGACTCGAACCACGGACCTCCCCATCATTTCCAGTGCGGGTGCTCTAGCCAATTAAGCTACACTGAAGAATAATTTCATCTGTCCTGTTTATTTCTGTATTTTAGGCTCCAGTTATTGGGAAAAAATTGTTATAGATTTTTGGAGCAAGGGGGGGGGGTGGCTCTAAAACGAATAAATGCATCAAAATCTCGTAATAACATGTTTGTTTCTTAGCAATTATTTCTTTCAATGAACACTAACTACATCCATGAGAAAATAAAACTAAATGTAAATACCGATTTTAAATATTTGTTAATATTTAGCGACTACACGAGTTTTATTGCATTGACTATTTATTATATTATTTTATCTTGATGGATATTATAATTTTTGTATCTATCTGTTTGTTTTTTTTGGCCCTTGATTCTTAAATTATCCAAATATTCAAATGAAAAATGTATTTACGTTTAGCTATAAAGATATAAATTTAGGTTACAATGTTATTTCTATTCTTTGTTGTTAATACATGTTTGTATTTTCTTTAAGTTATTACTAGGTGATTATACGCTAAGAACAAAGTTTAAAATTAGTTTTGTCAAGACGTGTAGAATTGTAAAGGACTAATTCATTGTAATAACTTGTTATTTGAACTTTATATATAAATGTCAGTTTTGTATTTACAGTTCAGAAACTTGCCTTGTTTTCATTGTCCCAGCTAAAGATATATAGAAGCTCTTTACAATTTTGCTTAACTTGTCTTCATTTCTCATCTCCCTTATTCCCTGTTCTCTCCCTCCCCTTACAGTTGTGTTTTCCCAACATCTGGATTTATTTTCTTCTGTTATTCGAGAGTTTCTCTTGTGTTTACTTCCATTAGCTTTTATAACCCGTTTTCCTTCGCTTCAAAAGTAATTTCTATGCTAAATATCTTCACTGTGAGTTTATATTTCTTGTATTTTAATTTTACTTAATTCTTTTTTTCCCCACCAAAAAAGTTTATTTTCTCTCTGATTTTATAAAAACGTGGGCTGGTTTCAGTTTATTAGCATGTTGAAAAAAAGTTGTTTAATTTCATTTTATTGCTGTTGATTTAATTTTATTTAATCGTATCGTTCTTATAATTTGTTTTTCCTAAAATTTAGAACAAATCCTCGCATGCTTATCTTCCTTTATTTTCCATTTTACTAAATGTATGCTTTTATTTACTCTAGCAATCTTTGTACAAATACAAAGAGAGATATTTGTATAATTGTACAAGATGTGAATATATACCGTCGACTAACTACCGTGATAACATGCTCAGCGCCGGTAATACTAGTCGAAATCAGAGCAGAAAGGCATTTATAAGAAAGAAGTCAGTGCAAAAAGAGAAAATTGATTTCGGACGGTGAATCTTTGGAGGATTTTTATGTCCACAAAGAATAGGGAATAAAGGCTATAAAGGAGCAAAGTATTTGGTATTTTTCCTTTACACGTGCCCGGTGGGACTTTGGTCAAAATTTATCTCAACCTTGAGCCAAAGGAGAAGCTAGACAGGACTTAGAACTTAGTCTGAAAGCTTAAGCTAAGTCTAGGTTAAGCCCTTCTAGAAGCTACAATCTCACACCCCTCTAATAGAGGGGAGAGCTTAATCTCTCCATTCCTCGCACCCTAGCTTGACCAATAAAGCATGGCCGACACAACCCTCAGGAAAAACATGAAGTCTTCAAAACAACATTCGGTCTTACCAAAACTTCCCCTCAAAAACTTACATAAGATGTTCATTCCGATAAAAGATAAAAGAGTAAAAACCCACAGACACATAAATCTCACTATAAGACCCCCTAGTTCCCTTAACTTATAGAGTTTTTCGGACGTATTGGACCCTACTATATATCATAGACATATGTGGTAGCCTTAAATCAAAAGTTTACTACTGGAAGATCATTAAGGATGAGGATCGTATAACACAGTCATACCAACCGAGTAACATTAAAAGTAGCAGAGGAGCGAACCAATACCAACATTACAAACAATAATACTACCACATTACTTTCCCCTTACTATTATAACATTTCCCTTTCAGTTTCTTTTGGGTATTTACGATGCTCAATGCAGAATTCATTATATCGCTCTTATATCTTTTCGGTTGTCTTTTATAGTTTTTCTTTATTTTAATATTAATGATTGCCAGTAGTGGTTCACCAGTGCAGGCTGGACGCATCTGTCAAAGTCAAATTACATCTAAAGATGTCAACGAGGGGTAGGAGCTGAGAGGTATCACCCTCGAAACCACAGTCACATTCTCTTCATATCGTTTTGATTCCCTGAACGGTGCCATGTTTCTTACCGATGAACGCAAAATTAATTGAATGTAAAAAAAATAATTCCTCCGTCTAATAGCCTTATGGGCTTTGGTCGAGAAGTATTTTTTTTTTTTTTTTTTTTTTTTTTTTTTTTTTTTTTTTTTTTTTTTTTTTTTTTTTTTTTTTTTTTTTTTTTTTTTT
>KZ651209.1:135741-147232 GCA_001010745.2 Gerris buenoi
AACTTAAAAAGCAAAGAAAATTGGTCTTATGTAAAATTTTTTTTTTTTTTTTTTTTTTTTTTTTTTTTTTTTTTTTTTTTTTTTTTTTTTTTAGCTAGTTTAATTGGATGATAGTTTATTCGAAATTTTAAAAAAAATTATGTATTTCTGAGGCAAGTTTCTCATGATTAATTGATTTATTCATTGATATTCTATTCCCCATAGGTCAATAGTTTCACCCCAGACCAGAAAATAATTCAATCTGATTACTTCCGTTAGCTCTGCATTCGACAGTAAACCCTAGATTCCTAGATCTTTGAAATTTGCTTGGCGTTTAAAATTATTATTTTGGCCTACAGATTTCCAGTTTCGGATACCAAGAATCTGTAGATCCTCTTACTTTTTGCTCCGCCACCTCCTTCTGGATCCTCCACTCCATTCTCTATCTGTTTTTTTTTATATGCCTATATTGCCTTCATCTCCTAGCTCCGTCCACCTCAACCTGCTCTTTATGATGTAACTCTTTCCTTCTGTTTTAACATAAAATTCTCTTATTTTATCCCGGTTTTATCACTATTATTATCTCTATTTTAGTCCCGTCCAGCATATTAATATTATTATATTACTTTACTCATCAGTGCAAATTATCAGTTGGAATTAATTAGTTATCAGAGAAGAGATTCATCATCATTTTTGTCTTCAACATACCTGAAATGTTGAAGACCGATATAATTAATTTACAATTTGTAATTTTTTTCTCGTTTTATTAAGCAAACTTGTAAACAACTTGGTACTATATCAACCTGATAAATAAGTCAGAACAAGGATAATGGTTCAATACCATAAAGATTAAGAAAACCTATTAATATTTCTGGTATTTGCACGTTTTTTTATTGTATTTCAGAGAAGAATACAAATCTATAATGCTTATCAATGCATAACAGAATAAATAAAAGTAAGCAAAACAGTTGGGCTGTTTTATCTAAAGCTTTCTTATTTGTAAATAAAAATTAATAAATATATATAGCATCTTAAAATCTTGCAAAAAGATGACAAAAGGAACAATAATACAAAATATTTATATAAAAATACTTGAAGCGTTTAGAGATTTGATGTTTTACAATCTTCAGTTATATGTGCAATAAAAACCATTTCATTTATTAGACTTTTATGTTGCTATATATTTTTTCCTGTCTTTTTATTATTGATAATGAATTTTTATTATTTTTATACTTCTTTTATTGTTATGTTTTTGTCAAGCGTTGAAAGGAAAAAACATTTGATTTTAAGGGAAAAAACTATAAACTTTCGGATTCATATTAATATTTTATGATATTGTGATATATAGAAATATTATAGAGATCACGTTAATAGCCACTGTTCTTTATTATTTATTTAATATTTGCATTATTCATGATCCTATAATATAAAGTAGTCATTGTTTATGCTATTGAGTCACTAAAAATATGTTACCAATATTATAAATAAGTGAACATCATAAATATAACAACAGAATACCTATTCTAAAAGTAAATCGGGCGAGTAGTTTTTAAGATGTGAATTGTTACATGTCCCATATCATCTACTGTATTACGCAGACGGCAAAGCGGGCTAATTTATTTATCAATTTATTGTAGATTCTACTTGCCTATCCCTTGGCTAGGGCAATAAAAAATTAATTTCAACAATTAAATACTTATTATAAAAGAGATCTTTAAACCATAGAGCATAGCCTGGGTGTCTTTGGGTACTCTTATTAAATTTACCAGAAATTGAATTATAGTGCCACTAGTAGATCGCCACTAAGTTAAGCTAGATGACTTCATTATTAAAGTCCCTCGTAACTGCTTGCTTAAGGTGAAACTTCTTTCAACTGCAAATAGTCATCAACACAGCAGTGAAGCATGTAATACTAAAAGTTCGCTATCTAGCTAATCAGTATAGGTTATCGTTATTCATTTTAAATCAATTTTATCGGTTGACTACTTTACTGTTTGTGTTTATTCCTTTATCTCTTCACTCTGACTGATTATACCTACTTACAAATTTCACCTTAAATATTAGGGTAGAGGCACCTAAATATGGCACAGGTAGGTAATATAGCACAGTGGGTTTTCTCTTGAACCAAGAGCTAATTTCTGTCATCGAATGAGTCAACGAAGTAGTTATACAGTAGTGCTGCTAGGGAGATAGTGATATATCTTAAACTCCTCACTCCTCACCGTTATCTCAATATTCAGCCATTTCCCAAACTTAGTGTCAACAAAAGTTTATAGCGATTCCTTTTGATCGGTCAAAACTAATGTTATGTAAGTATTTAACTAATATATGTTTACAGATATAAATTCAGTTGTTGTGTAGATTAAGATACACCCATCAGTTTTATGTTTTCAACTCATCGTTTATTTTATGGAAGAACTAATGTGAAAAACGTGATTTCCCCAAATATGGCATGAAAAATTCCCAAATAAGACCTATGCCATATTAAGGGTGCCTTTATAACGATGCGATCTAATATTCAGCATTTCATAGATTAGCATATTTATTTCTTATAATTACAATTGATAACTATTTTACATTAATATAAGGAGATAAAAACTAGATCATTGCTGTGAATTTCATGGTATGCCATATTAAGGGCCGACAATTTTTATTATCGTTTTTGGATTTTTTCCTTTTAAAAATTCTCAGAAGTCTTGTGTAGCGTTGGCTCATTATACTTAAGTAGTTAATCTATCACTAGGATTTTTTTGTGCTACAAAATTCGCTATTTGGGGGGGGTGAAACCTATTGCCGAAAAAACACTATGCCATAATAGGTGCCTTTCCCCTATATATTTAGAACTTTTTTCGTATAACTATTGTCGCAGAACATGTCTTTTGTTAATATACACATTAGAAAACTGGAGAATAAATTAATCACTTACCTTATAATGTAATGATATAGGCTGGACCTTTAAAACATGTTTAAGATACCGAAGTTGACGGAACACTAAATAAAATATTCTTCCAAATAGCTCACTTGAACAAAAACAACTTAAAGATTTACATTTAAACTAACAGACCAGCTTAAATCATAAAAGCAAATAGTGTTTTACCCACACTATTTTATTACTTGTTCCAGAAAATAACCATGAAATAGTTAAAAGTGAAAACTTAAGTTAAAAATGTTTTACTTCCTAGTTTTGTAGCCATACTTCAAATTAGAATTCTTTACATTTACATAACTATTATATTGATTGTTACAAGAATAATAGTCGTTTGAAACGAATTTTTGTTGTGACTTTCCTTTATTTTATTGTTATATTACATACATTGTAATTGTATTCATTTATATTTTTGTTTCTTTAATAATTTACTAGAAAATAAATCAAGGATTTCTTTTGGGCTAGTTATCATTCTTTTGTTGTAAGTTGTTTTTAAATAGGAACTTTTACCTTTTTCGTTACTATTTATACAATTGAAAGTTTATTTCTTGTCTTTGATTTTTTTTATCTTGAAATCAAAAAAGAGGTTGTGCATGTGCAGGTATAATTTGAATATATTTTGCCCTTTTTAAATACTAAATAGTCTTCCGTCTTTCTTCATTTCTTTCCTTGTATATTAGGGTTCAAAATCCGTAACGTAGTCCCTTTTTTTAGGCACGTGTAACCCTTCCTTATGTCATATGTTTTGAGAGAGTGTTTGTTTATAAAATTTCACTTTCTTGTGAAGTGCAAAGGGTTCTATTTCCTGTTAATAAGGATAGAAAGGGTTGACTTGACCCTTTGTGAGAAAGGACATTGACATTACCAAAAAAAAACTTTTCTTCCTGATTTTTAAACGAAAATAGAAGTTATGTAGCCCTTCTTTGGTGGGTTGGTGGGGAGGTATTAACAATTAACATAGCAATGAACAAAGTATGTAGGTATGTATATGGTTTTGCTTAAAGATGCACACGAGGGACAAAAATAACTCAAAGATGGTTTGAAATAAATAAATAAATGGAAGTTTGGAACTTTAACTTAGTAGGTCTAAGCCCTGATACTAAAATGGATTTATTAATCAATAATTTTCCGTTTAAAAAAATGTGTACCACATTGTTGCTATTATAGTACATTTAATTAAGTTCAAAATGTTGGATGGAAGGTGTCATATTTTCGTGGTGCTTAGATAAAAATCCTTAACACAACTTAAGAGGGTATATTATAAAATATTTACCTGGAGTAAATAAAGTGAAGACAACTCTGCATTACCAATTAGGTAGTTTTGCGTTATAAAAATAATAATGAATATATTTATAATACAAAATTGCGACACATTTATGCGTTGCGTATTAGCCAAATAAACTTTTTTTTCATTTTATTATCATTTATTATTTTTGAAACCTAGAAGGTTACAACATTGTTTCATAAATGTTTTTTCTTTCTTCTTTTACAATAAAAACTTTAAAAGAAGTATATTATGGGGGTAGACTAATCTTTAAGCGTGTTAGGTCAACAGCCAATGTTATTTGATAAAAATGAAGCTGAAATTGTTGAAAAGTGATTTCGAATAATTTATTGATTAATGTATATTTGTATTTAAAGATATTTATTATATTGTCATTTTACAACATTTATTTATGATTATTTATTTTAAAGTGCCTAAATAGTGCTAGTTACTTTATTAATTGAAACTTGGTTTGACTTGAAGACTGAAGAGATTTAGGGGGCAATAATGAAATAAAATGCCTAGCCATCCAATTGGTATGGCTCATAGCTTCCACGCATCCTTGCGTTAATACGTACAATCACGTATTGCAGGTTGCATGAACGCATATTCACTTTATTTATTGTATGCTTTTACAACCAAATATTGCATAATTTATTAAATTGTTTTATTTATGTACCATCCGAGCTTAGCGAAAGTAACGGAAGGTATGTGATCGTTTTGAACAACGAACATATTTTTTTTGTCTCTGATCTCAATAATTCCTGATGAACAAAAAACGCCGTTTCAGATATCAGAAAACATTATTGGTCTTGTATCTGTCCGAAATTTAAATGCAATATCAACATCTAGGTATATGAAAAAGTTAGTCTTAGTTGTCTTGAACCCATTTTTAAATAAAGCATTTATTTCAGCTGATAATATAGAACTTTTTACAGAACTGACGCTGAAATTCCTCTTGTGTCCTCTGGCGCATCTAAAATGACTAAACTATGATTCCCTTCGGCGTGTACATTTTTTTTATCTACATTTTTTTTCCTCTTCCTTTTCCTTTTAATGATAATATTGATTATTCGAATATTATTTTATTTTTTTTTTTTTAAATTTATACTTAATTTCATGAAAAATAAATAGATAAACAAAACAATGATGGAATTATTTAGTCAATTGGGTGTACATTCTGTTTGTTCTAGGTACGAGGATAGAGTACACTAATGAGACGTATAGCTTAAATACTCTGGATACAGTATATGTTAATAAAGTACACAGAGGTAAAGGTCTGGCTGGTAGGATGCTAGAAGATCTGGTCAACTCCTACCCAGACCAGGATATAGGAGTCAGCAAACCTATTTCTACAAATATGCTTAGAGGTAACTCAAAAATCTAGTTTGTATTTCAAACTGTTAAGTATTAGACATTGTTTTCCTCTTTTTTTTTTTATCAAACCTAGTACGAAAAAGGTTGAAATTGTCATGGGTCAATTTGTGAACTATGTTAAATTTGTCATAATTCAAGCTCCATCAGATTGGGACGGGTTAATAACATGTGCAAGAAAAAGTAATGCTTTAAATTATGTGGGACCGTTTGTGGAATAACTTTGAATTATACCATCTAAATTACTCAATATAAATGATCAAAAAGAATGACCTAAAGACCTTGAACCAAAAATCTTCCTTGATGTCTAAAATGCATTTTGTTTGAGGAAATTTTAAATTTAGAGACAAAGAAAATTTATTTTCCAGAATCATTCACAATACTTTCATTCCTTTCCTTTTTTGTTAAAAAAACTAATCAATTTTCTTCTTTTGAGTTTGAAGAATATCTCGGTATGTTTGTACTGCTATGTTATAATATAATATAAAGCAATGTAGCTCTAGATAATGATAAACGTTTAAGGGAATTATCAAAATGATTTGAAGATAACATTTATTGTCCATAAATAGCTGTCCCTAGTATTAGCCGTAGATTACGGTATCCGAATATAAGTAAAATTATGGATATACTCTAACACTACTTAAGCGCTGCAATTACTTCATTATAGTAAATGGGATGTAGTAAATATGATTCATAACACTAAAATACAAGATGATCTGTTCCTACAATCTTGTTAGTTAATTATATCATACATTTTTAAAGTGAGCTCTATCACGAAGAATTTCTCTTTTTAGGGTTTGGTCCGAAAAACCAAAAAAAAAGAATCCCTTATAGTTTCGTTCCTGTGTCTGTCTATCACTCTGTACGGCTCCAATAACTTTTGAATCAAAAGAGATAAAAACATGAAACCTTTCAGTATTAAAGATCTTTTTGACGCGCACACAGGGAAAATATAGCGACCTAAAAATGGTCAGCTGTTCAAATCCAAAATGGTGGATACTTCATGTCCCACAAAAAAAAACATTTTTTAAAAAATGTTGAGTGGGGTATCAAATGTATATTGAAGAGTATATTAAAAAATGGAAAGTGTTTAATTTTTCATGTCATTTTGTCAGAAAACATCAAAATTTTATGTGCCCTGTGCCCCCACCCTCATACAAAGTAATTTCATGTTCACAATACCAACGAAACCCTTTTTACGTGAGACTTTACGCATATTTTTTTTTTTTTTTACTTTTAAAAGAGAATGAGTTACTTAGTCTTATTTGACACTGGAACTGAATACTCGTACACGATTCAACAAATTGAAATATGAAGCTTACATTGAACTATATTTTAGGGATTTGGTTAATAACAGCAGAAATAACATCACTAACTAAGAGGTGATGACCAGTTGAGTGATTTAAAATTAATTTTCGGAAGCTTTCACACTTTCACGTACTTAACAAAATATTTCATCTGAATAGAATATAGATATATCTCGTTATATTAATAGATTGTTCCTTTTAGTATAAATTCTTGATAAGTTGGGTCTTAGATTGGACGTTGGAGTAGATATCTCATTATTTCAACCTATAATTTTAAAAAAATATTATACTGGCAACACCCTTAAATTAACCACGAATTCTTATATAGTCAACTGTTTTTAGGGTCCAAACAAAACTGAGGACCCTTATAATTTCTTGTGTTTGTTAATTGTGTTGTCAATTAATGATTATAATTAATAATTGTGTTGTCCTTTATAATTGTGTTGTTAATTATCCTTATTAATTTTGTCTGATTGACGTTAACGCACCTGTATCTCCGAAAGTACAAGAATTTAAATCTTTGCAAATATAGTGCCCCTGCTTCAGGAGTTACATAACTTGAATATTGTTTTTCAAAAACTAACATCGACATCGCATGTAAGTTTTAATGCTAGTCACTGGCATGAAGTTAAATAAGTAAAATGTGATATTGCTATATCTAGCGGATAGATACTATTCCGAATAAGACGTTGAAATTTACTGAAACGAAGATTTATCATGCTAGGAATGAAAGTGGAGGGCGCTGTGATTCTGAGTATATATTTGTATTTATTGGTTTCATTTTTGAACCAATTCATGTTTGCTTCGTGTGTCCATAAAAATGACGTTTTTCATGTCCCCCCTAATTTTGTAACAACAAAAACTAGTCACGCTACTATTCCTTGTTAAAAAACCCAACATAATTATTAAGGAATTTTTCATACGCCGCATATTTTGTATGATGATGTCGATTTGATAATGAAAAACTGCGGATATTTTTTAAAGAAATATTTATTTAAAAAGGATACAGATACAATATACAATTAACTGTCGCATTAACTCTTGATACAGATACAAATATTACAAAACCATAAGGCCACAGTTCACCCCAGTCACATTGGGTGGCATTGGCATTGTCCTGTAAACCTAAAATTCGTGTGAATCTATGAAATTGATAAAGCCGGGTTGTTAGCCTGAAACCTAGGACCAAACTCAAACATACTTACTCTTAGGCGTTTCGCATCCCAGATAGGTGAGACCTGTTTTTACACTTTTGTAAAGTTGTAGATCCCGCCAACTCCATCCGGTTATAGTTATAGTTATACATAATCCAATGTTGTGTTAATCAGGACTTAGAAGTAACAGAAAAGAAAAATATTCCTTAATTCTAAACTTTATTTTATTACCTCTGACATTATTTAATAGTAATAAACTGAATACGTTTAACAACTAACATGGAATGTTATTATAAAAGTAAATTAGTTAGTTGTTTGACCACTAGATGTCAGAGGTGTGTCTAAAGTTGAGTGGTTTAGTTTCCTAATCTCTCGCTAGATGGCAGAGTAAGGTTAAATTAGTAAAGAGAGTCGCGTCACCTGAGCGAGGCGCCGTCACCCAAACCTATGTCAATATTTCCTAGTTCCGGCTCAGTGTGAGAGAGATTATCAGTGCACTGGTTTGACTTAGGGAGTGGTCCCCGGGTCTATTGACTTGACTAAACCCCCCTTCTGCATTCCATCTACCCAATATAATCAAACATGTCTACCAAACTTCAACCCAAACACAACTTTCAAATAAATATCCACACGTTTTCCTATCACTCATCTTAAAACCTACACCAATAAACGACTTCCCTCACCTCCACCTTGGATTTCTCATCTAACCAAACTTTATAATTATTTGCGTTGTTTGTATTTTAAATTTGTTGCTCTCCAGAAAAAGATTTCCTTTTTTTTAAAATAACATTTATTTTAAATGCGAAATGAATCAAGCTGTTTTACAGTTCTTAAGTTTGAAACTTGTTATAACAACAAAGAAAATAATTACTACACCCACGTTAATCTGTTAATCATATGTAGTTACTAAAATATAATGTAGTTTTCATGTATGAGATGTGGTTTTGATTTGATGAATTTTTATGTACATATAATTTTTTTTTTGTAAAAAAAAAAGAAGGTATTTCTTTAAAGATTTTAATTCAACTTTCTGACTTCATTTAATGTAGAAGAAAGAAATGAATTAACGAAAATATTTAATTACTATGGAATATAATATAAATATATATTTGTGTGTGTTTGTACTTATGGCCTCGTTAAGTTTGCTGTTGATTTAGTTTTTCAGAAATATCTACTCAAGAGACCGGAGCATAATTTTAAATTTTGGGAGGTGGACGGAGGTGGAGGTGAAGGACGAAGAAAACTTCTCTACATTGAAATTTTAAGAAAAAATAAAAATAGTTAAAAAAGTTATTTTATTAACCTATCTCCCTTTATCAATAAGAGAAATTACACATGGAATAATTTGACAATATCTTTATGCATGGAATAATTTGGGGACATTTTATACATGGAATAATTTAAGAACATCTTTGTACATGGAATAATTTATGAACATCTATTTACTTGGAATAATTAGAGAACATTTTATACATGGATTAATTTAAAAAAAAAAAAAAAAAAAAATCTTTATAGATACAATAATTTAAGAACATCTTTATAAATGGAATGATTTAAGAACATTTTCATACATTGATTGATTTAAGAACATTTTCATACATTGATTAATTTAAGAACATTTTCATACATTGATTAATTTAAAACATCTTCATATATCGAATAATTTAAGAACATCTTTGTACACAGAAAATGTTCAAAAGAACTGTAACATTTGTTTAAATATACCATCACCTACACTCTTACTTGACTTAATTCCTTAAAGACTCTCCAGTCGGGACGATTTGTTGCCATTCTTTTTACTTCACTCCAGGTCTTTCCACATTCCTTGGCTTCTCTCTCGACTGTCCTCTTCCAAGTATTCTTGGGCCGGCCACGTTTGCGCGTTTCCTGGGGGTTCCAGTCGAGTGCATCCCTTTCGATGGCTCCCTGGGGCTTCCTTAGAGTATGTCCAATCCAACGCCATTTTCTCTCTTTGATTTGGAATACGATTGGTTTTTGCTGCGTAACATCCCACAAATCTTCATTAGAAATGATGTCCGGCCATCTAACATTTAGAATTCGGCGTAGACATCGATTTATAAAAGTTTGAAGTTTGTAGGTAATGTTGCTGGTCACTTTCCATGTCTCGCATCCGTATAATAGGACTGATTTGACGTTAGTATTGAACAACCTCAGTTTTGTCCTTCTCGAGATCGATCGGCTCCTCCACACTGGATATAGCTGGACAAATGCTCCATTGGCTTTTCTAATGCGACTCATGACATCTTGCTCTGCTCCCCCAGTAGTCGTCACCTCACTTCCAAGATACACAAAGGATTCAACTATCTCTAAGTTCTTCTCACCGATATTTAGCCTGGTGACAGTATTTACATTTATTCGCATCTCTTTCGTCTTTTTTGGGTTAATAATTAGCCCAGCTTGGCCTGCTTCATATTTTAGATGCTCAAGTTTTTCCTTCATGTCTCTTAAACGTTCAGAAAGGAGGCAGATATCATCGGAAAGTCGAGATCCTCGAGCCTATCTCTCATATTCCACTGGATTCCTCTACTCTTACCCTCTGTTACTCTCCTCATGACCCTGTCTAGAACCAATACGAACAGGGTTGGAGAGAGAATACATCCCTGTCGAACCCCGGAGTTTACATTTATTGACTTTGACAAAATTCCCTCGTGTAGAATTTGGCACTCGTAGCCCAGATACATGTCCTTGATGATATTTAGGATCTTTGAAGGAATTCCATATTGTTCTAGGGTCTTCCACATGACCTTTTTATTGACAGAGTCAAATGCTTTCTCAAAGTCAATAAATGTGAGGTAAAGGGTGTTCTGCCATTCTGCACTCTGCTCTAGGATGATGCGGAGTGTGTTAATTAGGTCCACGCAACTCCTCTGTCTCCTGAAACCAGCTTGTTCCTTTCTCAGTCGTTTCTCAACTGCGTCTTTGATTCGTTCCAGGATAATGCGAGAGAGAATTTTACTCGGGACCGATAGAAGAGTAATACCACGCCAGTTATTACAATAACTAATATCACCTTTCTTTAGCAGCTTGATTATGATTCCCTTTTTCCACTCCATTGGTAGCCTTTCTTCTTCCCATATCTTGTCCAACATGGGTTTGAGGAGTTTTACTGTCGTTTCAATGTCAGTTTTCATAATTTCAGCAGTAATCCCGTCAATCCCTGGTGCTTTTCCCATTTTTAGGGTCCTTAGTGCCTTCCGTATCTCTTCATGCGATGGGCAGTCTAGTATAATCGATGGGTCACTTTCCACCATTGTTTCTTGTTCATCCCAGGTTCCCACGTCTCTATTTAGGATTTCCTGAAAGTGCTCTTCCCATCGCCCGAGCTGTTCATGCGCAGATGTGAGCATGTCTCCATTTTTGTTTCGGATAGGCCTATTTTTTCTAGATTTTTTCTTTGACAGGCTTCTGGTAATGTTATAAAGCTCCTTTACATTGCCAGTGTGCGCAGCTTCTTCGGCTCGCTGAG
>KZ651209.1:147400-180876 GCA_001010745.2 Gerris buenoi
TCTCGAAAACGGTTCCGACGATTTTGATTAAAAAATTCTAAAATGTAGTCAATTTAAATACGAATCTAATGATATAAGCCGTTTTCCCGGGAAAAATCTAGTTCCTGAGAAAATAGCTTTAAACGCGGATGGAGAGAGCCCGGGTTCGATTCCCCGCCCGGGAGAAGTTATTTTTATGATATTTTTGATGAAATTTCCAATAGTAATTAAATGTACATATATGAGAAAGTTTGTCTGAGTTGTCTTGGACCGATTTTTAACGAGTTACAATATGTACAATAGAACGAGAAACGAGAAAGATATTTTTGTGACATTTACTCCAATAGTGGTTTTTCCAATTTAGGTTTTTATTTTTATTTTTTATAATATAACATAAAAATGTTAGATTATAAAATTAGCAATAATATTAAGGTAGAAAATTCTAATCAAGGCCTAAAGGTGCCAGGTATGAGCGAAATATAGTCTGTATTATGAATTAAAAAAAGTTGTTCCCCCCAGAAAAAAACTATCTTCTATAAGAAAAAGAAAATCAAATAAAAACATATAACATAAAGGATTAAGAGAATAATATAAAAATAAATAAATTGAGAATACAATTTAAGAATCGATGAGATAGATATCCACGTAAAAATAAGACTTGTACCACAAGCATTGTTTCAAATATCGTTGTTTATAAACCTACCGTCAAGAAAGTCGTCGATAAATTGTGACCATTATTTAGAAAAAGAGCTCTTAGCTCTTCAATAATCCTTTTTAACGTGTAGTTGTTAATCTAATTGTTGATTATTCTCATAACTAAATATCATTGTTACTGTAATTTACATAATCAGAAATGTAAAGAACGCTGTTAATCGTTACAAAATTTAATATTGTAAACAATAACTAATTCAGAGATAATGTTTTCAAATTAGAATTGAACTCCTCTAGGAAGATAATTATATTATAGTTTCGTTCTATAGGACAGTAGTTTAATGAGCATTTCTTTAAAGAATTGTTATCTTTAAATAACAGTTGTTTAAAGTATAGTTATTTAAAGAATCGTTTTTTAAAGAATTGCTGTTTTCTAATAATAATTGTTTAAAGGATAGATAAAATAGACTGTCAATTGGTGTGGCACATAGCTTCCTCGCATCCTACCTACGTACTTGCAAGCCATTATTGTCTAATTGGTTTAATTGTTTCCACCGTTATGGCGGAGTTACCTACACTCAGGAAGTAAAATTACGATATAATTATAGGAATTAAATGTTCATAGATGATACATAAGAACTTTAGCTCAAAAAACACTTGGGCATAATAACTAATGTAATAACTAGTGTTCATCAAAGTACAAAATTAATGTAGAAATAACAATTACATTTGATTTTCTTTTTCTTATAGATAGTCTTTATGGAGGAAAAAAAATTAAAAAATAATACACTTATTAAATTCATAATATAGAATAGTGAATAGACTATATTTCGCCCATAACTGGGCATCTTTAGGCTTTTTAATAAAATGTTCCAGCTTTACATTTACATTATAGCTAGTGCTATAGTTATAATCTAACATTTTCATTAAAAATATAAACCTATATCACTATTGGAGTAACTTGTCACGTAAGTACATCTTTCTCATTCTATTGTTACTTTCTCATATAAAGAGAAAGTATTGTGATGNAATGTATGTTTGTGCCCATGAGAAAGAGAAACAAATAGGCGCAGAAGGTTGATACTTATATGGGACCAAGAATGGGCTAATTATGTCCAACCACCCAAATTTCATTAAAATTGGAAGTGTAGTTTTTAAGATATGGCGGTTCGCAATAATTGAATGACAGGCAGACACGGAAGCAAAAATGATCCCTGATGTCTGAAACGGATTTCTGTCTTGGAATTTCTGAAATCGGAGACCTAAAATTTTTTCGTTCTTCAGAACGATCACATGGCTTCCGTTACCTTTGGTAAGCTCTGAAGCAAAAATAATAATCATGGTTTTTATATAGTTTTATTTCTATTATGAAATAGGTAGTTGTTTAAAAAACCATTGTATAAA
The DNA here is from genome assembly GCA_001010745.2 of Gerris buenoi. NCBI lineage: Eukaryota > Metazoa > Arthropoda > Insecta > Hemiptera > Gerridae > Gerris > Gerris buenoi. The sequence goes on from KZ651209.1 coordinate 149,435, forward strand.
GGTTAGTTATAAAAAAATGATCGTCGTTGAAAGGAATAGTTTTTAAAAAGGATCATTGTATACAGAAATGAACTGCTCAAAAAATGCATTGTCTAAACATATTTACTGAATGGGAGAATCTTTTTATAAATAGAGTGTAGGGTTCTTGGCTGTTAAAGCAAAACGGTCAAGATCAGAGAGGTAGAACATATTTGTTGGTGGTAAAATACAAACTTAAAAATTCAGGCTACAGAACTACTTGAAGCTACCAATCAACAAGAATAAAATATAAAAATTAAAAAATGTATGTATAAATCGGATTGCTGCAGTTTTAAAACAATTTTCAAGGGTTTGAGTTACATTTTTTCGCCTCCAAGTCAATTTTTAATAAAGTAACTACATAGCTTGATTTTTTCATTTTTCTTTCGGTGTCAAAATAATATAATTCTTCTTGTGATGTGTTTGTTTCCTAAATTATTCGGTTGTTAAAAACTAATCATTAATATTATTATGGGAAAATCGGTACGACAAAATCAAGTAAAGCTTTCTCATATAATTCGTAAAACAATAGCAAAAAAAAAACTCCAATAGCATCTTCTATATTGTAATCAATTTATTGCTTCCGAGCTTACCGAAGGTAACGGAATAATCGATTGTTGGATTTTCATAATTAATACAGAAAGAAATATTTAATAAACTTCCTGTATGTAATTTCGTATTTCTCTTTTGATAAAGATGACATTAATTCATTAATTTTATTTAGTGCCGAATGAATTATTTCGGGAGGCGTATGATTCTCCTCATTTTCGTCATAATATAATGACATAAATCAATTATTGTTATTCACTAAAAACGATATAAACAACTAACAAACAACTCGACTCGATAAACAAACGACCCGATAAAAACAGTTACTTTAATTAAACAAACAGCAAATTAGTTGTGTTAAATGTAAACAAACTCGTTAATCGTGCGTTAAGGTGAAGAATTCTTCTTTTTTACAGCACCAGGGCGGAAAAAAGAGGAATTATGAAACGCGCATGCGCAATGAATACAAGTACGTAAAGAATCATTTTCTACGCATCTAAATAGAGATACAAATGTTTATATTTCGTATCAAATGTAGATAAACAACATTTACTACTACATCTTCAAACAGAGTCTTATCTGATTTTTATTAAATGTTTGTACATATATATGGTTTGTCAAAATTAGTCCGCAGAGAGCCCCATATTAAATTCAATTCTCTGCGCTCTTTAAATTTGCTAAATTGGTACATTAATTTATGAAAAAATTCAAAACAATTTTTGATAGATTTAAAAAAAACTGAGGGGGGGGGGGAGTGAAATAAATTTGACAATAATAGGTTTTAAAAGTATAGCATCATAGGACGTGAGGAATGTATGTGCCACACTAATTGGCGGACTATTTTTAAAAATATTTAAAAAGTGTTCAACAGGTGGTTGTTTTATTTCTGTTTTCGATTATTAGCTAAATCAGGTTTAAAAGCTAATCCGAGCAGATAAATTTTCACTGGCAAAAAAACTTATATTTATTATTATTTATATTTAGTTATTGGTTAATGGTTAGTCATAAAAGAGAATTAGTTCAATAACCAAACGATGTCCTCTCACAAAAAAAACAATTGTAATTTTTCGATTTCGGCTGATCTAAACCAGCCTTCTTCAGGTAATTTAGTGGTTATTACTGAATGACTCTGGAAGTACAGGTAAGTGCAAATTTGCAAATCATTCAGGTAAATACAAGTTCATTTCATTGTGTAACCACCAGGAACAGCCGAAACCGGTCAATTGTTCCAATTGCAATTATTTTGTGTGAAGACGTTGTTTGGTTATGGAACTACACCATATCTACACCTCATTCATAATTAGTAGCTATCACACTCTTTATTTTTGTTTGAAGGTGAGTACCTACACCAAAATCTGTAAACATTTTATGAAAAAAATTTTTTTTTTGGTAGTGCAAAAATAATTTAAAGGGAGGATCCCTTTGAAAGAAAAGAAGTTCGTTCGGTTAAGGATTAAGCAAATAATTATGCAACATTGTTGTGCAGGAAGAAGAGGTTTGCTTCCAGTTGTAACAGCTAGACGTTATTAGCACAAGAGTAAGAAGTAGCAAGTAGCACGTCCACGTCCACGTCCCATATAGACTAACTACATCTTCCCCTAAGTACCAAGAGAAAAGGTACTACAAAGAAAAAGGGGGAAGAAAGGGCCTTCCAACTGGCCTCATCAACAATAGACCCTTCAACAGACCTTGAAACTGTAACTCCTCTAAATAAGGGCGTGAATACAAGCTCTTCTCTGTCAACTGCCCCTAGAAGTTAAACTTTTTAACTTAAGTTTGTCTTAACTTTTTTTTTGAGGTAATACGTGTTTGATGCTTAGAATGGCGAAGAATATATTATGAAATAATAAAGGTAAAAATTAAGAGCTAACTCCTAACTCCTTGAGTTTGAACTAAAATCTTTATTGCGAAGATTTAGATAAAGGGGGACATTTTAACATTATAGCAGAATAATTTTATAAAAGAATAACACAACCTTTAACTTTCAAATTTAAGGGAACAGCTAAAGATGGGTATGTTAGAAGTTAATTTTCTCCTGTTTCTTATCAATTAAATTTTTTTTTCATTCTTAAGCTACTGTCAAGCGATAATTATTGCCTTCTATCACCTGCCATACGAAATGAAACTTTATTTCTCATTTACACACAAACTCACTGTTGATTATCCGTGTGAAATATGCCTCTAGTTCTAGTACTTGGGTTTCGGGATGAATACATTAACTACTTGGTTACGCTACGCCCCCTTTAATCTCCTTTATCACCCTAATCTCTATAATCCTAAATTATAAAGAATTTCATCCTTGGTCAAAACCTAGGGTTTTATCTTCCCAGTAAAGACATAGAAATAATTGCTTACACCTTACGAAAGAAAATGAAAAAAAAAAAGCTATTGGGTTTTTGTTTTTTACAATAAACTGATCAATTTAGTAAAATTGAAAAAAAAAAAAAAAACACGAGGAACACTGTTTGTTTTATTCACTACTAGTAAGTTACACAAATTCTCGGTAGAAACAACTAATAATATCCAAGAAAATGAATAAATAAAATATATTAGATTTGCAATCTTTTTTTGTAATAGAAATTTGACATTACTGTCGTGCTTTCCTAATTAGAGTCAATAATTTGGTATACATGCTTAGTATACGTATAACCTACTTAGTATATAGTAAACCCGAATTTAATTAAATTAATAATTTATGTTTGAATGAATAATTTGAGTGATAATTTGATTTGAATTTGGCGCGAAGACATACTAGACGCGGGATGTCTAAACACCTGTCTCTATAGTTTCTTTTTCTACCACTACTTCATAGCGCTAATATCGACCTAATTATTTTTATTATTTTACTTAGATTTATTGATTGTCATCTATAATTTAGCTATTAACTCGTTTAGTTTTACACCAATAAATACAATTAAGGTACGATTTCCCTTTGTTTCATATTTATTTGTGTTTTAATTCGATTTTCGGCCCTGTGGCTGCCGTTAGCAACCGCCATTTTGTGTGATCTTCTTTTGTTTATGGCGAACGTTGTTCCATACTTTCGTTGATTATTTTACACTCGGTAAACTTGTAAAATATGGTTAACGAGGATAATTTCCGTGTGATTTTACCTTCTTGATTTTAACGGACTGTTTAACAATCGCGTTTAATCGTCGGGTTGTTAGTTGTGTGCCGTGAACGATCGCGGGTGTAAACATTACTGTTTCAAACTCGTAAAACTATGTGCTGCACTTTTAAAATGTGATTATACCGTATTTTCAGGTATGTTTTAGTTGTATTATTAAATTATAAGAGTGTTTTTAGTTTTATTTCCTAGTTTATAGTGCTTAGGATGCACATCTTCACGTATATTTGTGTAGGTTTTTCGCAGGTGCAGTGTCTTAGCCTAGTTGAACTCAGAATGATTTTTATCTATATTTAAATAAACTAGGCCTATTTGACGGTTGTTTCGAGTTATTTAACCTATTGTGCCTCTCGTTCGATTTGATTATTGATGTTAAATTAGATTTTTAATTGTTAAAGAACATGTAAATATGTTGGGAGCTCATTATCAACTGACTTAACAGGTTTTCAGTTAGGTAATGTGCATTCTATATCATTAATGTACATAGCCACCTATCCTTCATATTTATTTGATCTAATTTGCATTGGGTACTTTGGAAAGACGAAACACAATAATTCTTATTCGAAAAAGTGTTAGGTATAGCGCTGAAACCACGTAAATAACACACCATCACAATATACCTACCTTAAGCCCTAAGGTATTTCCTTTAATGATGTTTTAGTTAACTTTAAACTTACTTATTAACATACTCTTTTAGGGAATTCTATCACATTCTTTTGGATTGAAGTTAATACTTCTGACGAATATTTTAAACTGATATTTAACTTTATGAATCTTAAGATGGGAATACACCAGGTAGTTATACCATTACTAGTCTATACATTCACCAACAACAAACTATTTAGCTTTCAGGCTGAACTACAGTGTCGGTGCCCCTCCTGCTAGCTTCACCTCATAATTGATATTACTTTGTCCAAAAGTTATTTAGACTAAGGAATGTTATCTCTCAAGCAAATAGAAGAGATAATATACCTTAGCAGTGCTCGATTTCTAGAAATTGAGGTGCCGGAACTGCAACCTATCCATTCCCCCCCCCACCCCTATAGAAGGGGGTCCGGGGGTCTCCCCCATATCTTTTAAACATGTAGAAGGTATAATATCCCTTAGTCTAACAATAGATTTCGGGCAGGGGCGCCGTAAACTGTAGCTCTACCAGCTTTCGATATGGTGGTTAATCTTTTATATTATATATGGAAGATAATGCATAATATTTATATAGAGCATTGATATTATTATCTCTCTTTGCAAATAATTGCATGTCCTTTTGTCTTCCTTACTGATGGATAGGCAACTGTGGGATTATCTAGATGACTAGGAACCTTTAAGGGCTGTTGTGTCACAGAAGAAGTGTATATATTCTCCTTACTCAAGAGATTATCCGTTATAGTTGCTGCTATCTAAAGCTGTTATATATTCTTTTAGAGGTGCTATAATTCTGCAAATTCTGCAATTGAAACGTGTAGCAAGTTAGGACAATTTTAGGGATTTTATGTGTTCTGACTACACTCTACATCCAAAGATTTAAATACTGTAGTATTTACTTTGATTCTGTGTTTTTAAGCTTCCATTAATATTAATATATCTAATGCTGTCCCTTTAGTCAAAAAAGTGATTTTTAAATAATGTCTGTTGTTGTCTGTGTAGATGCGTCATTCTATTTAGCATACTAGTTCAAAAAATACATACCCTTCGTTGAAGTTGAGAAATTAATTTTAGCACTAAATTTACCCCAAAAACTCTGAAAAACATGAAAAAATACAATTGATTGAAAACGGTTCTAACGATTTTGATTATAATATTCTAAAATGTAGTCTATTTAAATACAAATCTATCCATTTAAGTTGTTTTTCCTAGGAAAAGTCTGGTTTTTGAGAAAAATAGCTTTGAACGAGGACGTCAGTGGGTCAGATCCAATTCCTTGCTGGGGAGAAATGATTTGTATGATACATTTTACCATACAAATTTATTTTATGGTAATCTTACTATGAAAACTTAAAACAACTAATAATTAAATGGGGAACACTGGATCATGTAGTAATTTTGTGCTCGTATATGAGAAAGTTTGTTTGAGTTACCTAGGACCGATTTTTTTTTTACTTTCAGTTATTATTTTAAATCAAACATGAATGGTTATCTCGTGTTATACTAAGATAAGATGTGTTATACAACAATTAATATAGAATATTTATAGTCTAACAGAATTTGACAAATATCGAGTGAAGAAGGAAAAAATCGGAGTGTGAGCTAAACCCTTCTTAAAATATTTGTCCTTATAAATAGGTTGCATGGAGTTATTTCATCAAATTATTAGGGGTTTGATTAAAACTCGGTAGATGGCTAAATGTGTTCTTGATTTTATCTTATCTCTGTAACTATTTGGTTTCAGGCATATTAGTCTCTTACACTGCTATATGCTAGAATTACTGAGCTTTATTTTAATTTTTCCCAGATTTACAAAATATCGTTTTCATAAAAACGTTTAAAAATCACAATAAGGATTAAAAAGTAATAAACTTTATCGCATAACGTTAAACAACTGGCACATATTTCTGACAGACCAGTTACAAAATATTAAAAATGATATATTAAGAGGCATACTGTTCTACCTGTCATATCATTGTGTCCACAGCCTGCTACATTGTGTAAATATTGACAGAGCTTTTTTATATCAAAGTAGAGCCAGGACCTGTCAATACGATGTGGAATGTTAAATAGTCAAAGTAAAACAAGAAGAATTGGAAGAAGACAAAGTATATACTATTAAAATGACTAGCAATAAACAAATAACTCGTATAGACGAGCGCTTCTTAAATTGCCAGAGCTATATACTTACAACACAATTGACTAAACGTAAAACCCGATTGTCTCACAAGTGGAACAATCTGCTCGTAAAATTGAGGGTTAAAATATCTCAGATGTACAGCCAACTCAGATTCAGTTCTTTAATTTTGTGTCAATCATGACAGAGAATGACAAATAAATCCTAAAAAAAAGTATGCCTCCGACTTTCTTATTAATAAACAACTCTCTTCCATAAAAAATTCTTCCTGATAAATTCCACATTGTTAACAATTTCAGATGATTTATAAAGACAAGCACGATTGATTGAGTTTTTATTATAAAAACAGCCAATTATAAGAACATTAGGGTTGCCTTAATAATTATCTTTAATTTTTCCTACTTGATATTTACCATTTATTTTGGGTGAATCAAATTCCTTTTTTTTTTTTTAAATACTTTATATCTTTTTACTAAATATCTATTCACCGTATTGCCAAATAGATAAATAATAGTTGCACAAATCACTTGCAATTTTTACGTTTTCACCAATTAGTAAGTGCGACATCCAAGTAAAAATGAAGATAACATTATCATACCTTTAATTGAACTTTCATAATTAAAATTAACTTAAATATGTATAACAGTATTCATTCATTTACTGGATTTATATTACTTTATTGGTTGAATTTATTCAGATTTTTGTATATTTTTTCAAAACACTTTATATTAAAGCTCAAAATTTTTATTTTATATTAAAGCTCAGTTAGGAATTGTACTTCTCTTATTCACATTGAAAAACCATATGACAATTTGGTCTTTTAATATAAATTGATTTGTTACATCAGCTGTGTTAAAAGTCTTATCATTCTAAAGCCTAGTCTACATTGGTCGAGAAAACGGTCGAGTGGTCTAGCATGCTTTTTAGCACCAGGACGGACGAGTAGAATAGAGTGCTATTTTTTGGTAGAGTGGACTCCAAAGTCGTTCACACGTGCTTGAGATAGTAGCCTTAGTAAAGTGAAGTGTTTTCGTTTTTAGTTCTGAATAATCCCGCAAATGAAGGTATTCAATGTTAGGACGGACGTAGGGTGGGGGGTCTACTCGCCCGTCCGAGGTCGAGCTACTCTACCACCGCACTCGCCCATTTACTTGACCAACTTTTATCTACTCTCCTCGACTGTTTACTCGCCGCATTGTTCACATTAGGCAAGTAGCTCGGCCGAGTGCTAGCTACTCGCCCGTTTACTCGACCAATGTAAACCAGGCTTAAGAGAGAATTTTTCAGTTTCAGAAGAGTTTTTGAATAAGTATGTAGGAGTTAGTTCGTGTTAACTGGGACTAGAGATTTATTGCATTTTACATAATATGCATGATAACATTTTGTTGCCTTTCTTTAAAGAGAACAGATTTTTTTTTTTTTTTAAATTGAGTAAATTCATTTTTTTTAATTGGCCTAGTCCATGCGCTTAAATAAATTCTTATGTCTGAACTTAAGATATCGGTTTAGGTTCGCTTTAATTATTATTAATTTTTAACACTTCATGTCAATGTCGGTGTTGGTTTTGCTAAAAAAAAATTATTTACAATAGTTGTTTGCCTCATTGAATAGATGAAGTTAGAATTTTTCCCTGTTCTAAAATTCCAATTTGACTTTTGAAGGTTATGTCGTGAGCGTTTCATGCGAACGCTTAGATGGTTATCTAAAGAACTCGTCCTGGGCATTGGTAAAATGCACATTTACTCAAGTTATAGTCATAGGTCAATTTTGTGACGGTTGGTTTTTTTTTTTTTGTATTCACTTCCGGGCTCCTGATGCTATTATCTGCCATAAGGAACTTTGTTCCAGAAACAAATAGCATAAAACCAATAGCAAAATGGCCAGCCCATTTTCACTTTCTTTCTATTATTATGCTTCCTTCATTGAGTTATCCTGTTTTCTGTCTAATCAAAATGTCTTTCGTAGTAACTTCTATTATACTTCTTTCCATTCACTGTATAATTTTAAGTTTTCTCTCATTTTCTCCTATCAGATTCTCTGCCTTTGTGTAATTTGAGTGCTGGTAGCACTCTTAGTCCATGATTTCTTCTTAATTCGTGTATTTGTTGACCATTCACCCCGAATAAGCATGCATATGCCCTGTTTTCCTTAGATGTGCACAGGGTGAGCTAAATCGATCCCCATGCCTTAACCTGATCTGATAGTTATTGGTACATTAAGGCCGCTCTCTGACTAGTCGGTACGGTATTGGTTGCGGTATTTTCTGCTATATTGACAGCTTACCAATACCGCCTTCATCTCCCCACATGTCAGTATACTTTCGGTAGAATTTTGCAGTCATGGGCGTGATTATGACGTCGTTCACATACTATTGCAGTGTGTTACATTTATTTGCGATTGTGTAGAAAAAGAAAGAAGTACTGGCGATATCCTTTAATATGAGGTGCTACCCAAAAGTTCCCGAACTCTGTGTAACTCTTCAAACTACTGTAGTACATCGATTTGCCGCTAGGTTTAAAAAAGGTAACCTTAGGTCCTTTTTCTTTTGAACATGTGTCAACAGACGGGGAAAAAAATTTGCAGCAATTCTGCGCATCCCAAGTTCATCCGCAAAATTTCTTTGGACTGTGCCATAGGACATTCCAACTTTATTACAGATGTCATGAATTGATTGTCGACAGTCTCTTAGAATTNTTGAGAAAAATAGCTTTGAACGAGGACGTCAGTGGGTCAGATCCAATTCCTTGCTGGGGAGAAATGATTTGTATGATACATTTTACCATACAAATTTATTTTATGGTAATCTTACTATGAAAACTTAAAACAACTAATAATTAAATGGGGAACACTGGATCATGTAGTAATTTTGTGCTCGCATATGAGAAAGTTTGTTTGAGTTACCTAGGACCGATTTTTTTTTTACTTTCAGTTATTATTTTAAATCAAACATGAATGGTTATCTCGTGTTATACTAAGATAAGATGTGTTATACAACAATTAATATAGAATATTTATAGTCTAACAGAATTTGACAAATATCGAGTGAAGAAGGAAAAAATCGGAGTGTGAGCTAAACCCTTCTTAAAATATTTGTCCTTATAAATAGGTTGCATGGAGTTATTTCATCAAATTATTAGGGGTTTGATTAAAACTCGGTAGATGGCTAAATGTGTTCTTGATTTTATCTTATCTCTGTAACTATTTGGTTTCAGGCATATTAGTCTCTTACACTGCTATATGCTAGAATTACTGAGCTTTATTTTAATTTTTCCCAGATTTACAAAATATCGTTTTCATAAAAACGTTTAAAAATCACAATAAGGATTAAAAAGTAATAAACTTTATCGCATAACGTTAAACAACTGGCACATATTTCTGACAGACCAGTTACAAAATATTAAAAATGATATATTAAGAGGCATACCGTTCTACCTGTCATATCATTGTGTCCACAGCCTGCTGCATTGTGTAAATATTGACAGAGCTTTTTTATATCAAAGTAGAGCCAGGACCTGTCAATACGATGTGGAATGTTAAATAGTCAAAGTAAAACAAGAAGAATTGGAAGAAGACAAAGTATATACTATTAAAATGACTAGCAATAAACAAATAACTCGTATAGACGAGCGCTTCTTAAATTGCCAGAGCTATATACTTACAACACAATTGACTAAACGTAAAACCCGATTGTCTCACAAGTGGAACAATCTGCTCGTAAAATTGAGGGTTAAAATATCTCAGATGTACAGCCAACTCAGATTCAGTTCTTTAATTTTGTGTCAATCATGACAGAGAATGACAAATAAATCCTAAAAAAAAGTATGCCTCCGACTTTCTTATTAATAAACAACTCTCTTCCATAAAAAATTCTTCCTGATAAATTCCACATTGTTAACAATTTCAGATGATTTATAAAGACAAGCACGATTGATTGAGTTTTTATTATAAAAACAGCCAATTATAAGAACATTAGGGTTGCCTTAATAATTATCTTTAATTTTTCCTACTTGATATTTACCATTTATTTTGGGTGAATCAAATTCCTTTTTTTTTTTTTAAATACTTTATATCTTTTTACTAAATATCTATTCACCGTATTGCCAAATAGATAAATAATAGTTGCACAAATCACTTGCAATTTTTACGTTTTCACCAATTAGTAAGTGCGACATCCAAGTAAAAATGAAGATAACATTATCATACCTTTAATTGAACTTTCATAATTAAAATTAACTTAAATATGTATAACAGTATTCATTCATTTACTGGATTTATATTACTTTATTGGTTGAATTTATTCAGATTTTTGTATATTTTTTCAAAACACTTTATATTAAAGCTCAAAATTTTTATTTTATATTAAAGCTCAGTTAGGAATTGTACTTCTCTTATTCACATTGAAAAACCATATGACAATTTGGTCTTTTAATATAAATTGATTTGTTACATCAGCTGTGTTAAAAGTCTTATCATTCTAAAGCCTAGTCTACATTGGTCGAGAAAACGGTCGAGTGGTCTAGCATGCTTTTTAGCACCAGGACGGACGAGTAGAATAGAGTGCTATTTTTTGGTAGAGTGGACTCCAAAGTCGTTCACACGTGCTTGAGATAGTAGCCTTAGTAAAGTGAAGTGTTTTCGTTTTTAGTTCTGAATAATCCCGCAAATGAAGGTATTCAATGTTAGGACGGACGTAGGGTGGGGGGTCTACTCGCCCGTCCGAGGTCGAGCTACTCTACCACCGCACTCGCCCATTTACTTGACCAACTTTTATCTACTCTCCTCGACTGTTTACTCGCCGCATTGTTCACATTAGGCAAGTAGCTCGGCCGAGTGCTAGCTACTCGCCCGTTTACTCGACCAATGTAAACCAGGCTTAAGAGAGAATTTTTCAGTTTCAGAAGAGTTTTTGAATAAGTATGTAGGAGTTAGTTCGTGTTAACTGGGACTAGAGATTTATTGCATTTTACATAATATGCATGATAACATTTTGTTGCCTTTCTTTAAAGAGAACAGATTTTTTTTTTTTTAAATTGAGGAAATTCATTTTTTTTAATTGGCCTAGTCCATGGGCTTAAATAAATTCTTATGTCTGAACTTAAGATATCGGTGAAAACGTTGTTTTACTCTATTTTAAACGTTTAGGTTCGCTTTAATTATTATTAATTTTTAACACTTCATGTCAATGTCGGTGTTGTTTTTGCTAAAAAAAAATTATTTACAATAGTTGTTTGCCTCATTGAATAGATGAAGTTAGAATTTTTCCCTGTTCTAAAATTCCAATTTGACTTTTGAAGGTTATGTCGTGAGCGTTTCATGCGAACGCTTAGATGGTTATCTAAAGAACTCGTCCTGGGCATTGGTAAAATGCACATTTACTCAAGTTATAGTCATAGGTCAATTTTGTGACGGTTGGTTTTTTTTTTTTGTATTCACTTCCGGGCTCCTGATGCTATTATCTGCCATAAGGAACTTTGTTCCAGAAACAAATAGCATAAAACCAATAGCAAAATGGCCAGCCCATTTTCACTTTCTTTCTATTATTATGCTTCCTTCATTGAGTTATCCTGTTTTCTGTCTAATCAAAATGTCTTTCGTAGTAACTTCTATTATACTTCTTTCCATTCACTGTATAATTTTAAGTTTTCTCTCATTTTCTCCTATCAGATTCTCTGCCTTTGTGTAATTTGAGTGCTGGTAGCACTCTTAGTCCATGATTTCTTCTTAATTCGTGTATTTGTTGACCATTCACCCCGAATAAGCATGCATATGCCCTGTTTTCCTTAGATGTGCACAGGGTGAGCTAAATCGATCCCCATGCCTTAACCTGATCTGATAGTTATTGGTACATTAAGGCCGCTCTCTGACTAGTCGGTACGGTATTGGTTGCGGTATTTTCTGCTATATCGACAGCTTACCAATACCGCCTTCATCTCCCCACATGTCAGTATACTTTCGGTAGAATTTTGCAGTCATGGGCGTGATTATGACGTCGTTCACATACTATTGCAGTGTGTTACATTTATTTGCGATTGTGTAGAAAAAGAAAGAAGTACTGGCGATATCCTTTAATATGAGGTGCTACCCAAAAGTTCCCGAACTCTGTGTAACTCTTCAAACTACTGTAGTACATCGATTTGCCGCTAGGTTTCGGTACTAGTACTTCTCCCAAACCCCTCCTTGTTAAAATCAACACTGGTTTCTTGAACCTGTTGATTTTGACATGACAATTTAATAATGTATTGTTAATAAAGTTAGTTTAAATTGTTAAGAGCTAAAAAGAGTCACATAATTTTATCTGGTAACTTTATCTGGTTATGGGCCCAGGGCGTGAGTTTATAAATTGTGTTTAGCTCTTAAACTCTAAATTTCGTTTTGTTTGGTACTATTCACACTTATTTTTTTGTTTAATCTGTCATTTATATTTATTAATCTTGTCAATTTTTTAAAAATTATAAATTAACTATGGAGTCACTTAAAATCGTGCATGTTAGCCTTCTTCAGGGAAAATCTAATTGGAAGACATGGAAGTATAAAATTTTAGTATGTCTAAGAGGAATACCAGGTACCATGGAAGTTGTAGAAGGAACACTGACGAAGCCAGTTGAGGTAGCTGCTGAAGCTTCTCAAGCTGTTAAGGACAAATATGAACAAGATCTGAATAAGTATAAGAAAGCAGATAGTAATGCCTTGTTAATATTAACTACCAACATGACTGAAGACACCCTAGAGAAAGTAATGCGGTACAACACAGCTCGTGAAGTATGGACAGAACTCCACAGATTGTATGATGGCATCTCAGAAGATAAAGCATATGAGCTATGCATGGAATTTTTCAATCATAAGAAAATCTCTTCAGATGACATGTCATGTCATCTATCAAAATTGAAAAATATTTGGAAACAATTGAAAGAAGAAATTAACAGAGACGCTCAGCTAAACGGGTTGTGTAAATTACCTGAACTGTTATTGATTTGTAAAATTTTAGGTACATTACCTGAAGAGTACTTTTCTTTCAGATCTAGCTGGATGCTGATGACAAAGGCTGAAAGGAATATAGAAAATTTAACAAATCAGTTGTGTGCTCATGAAAGGGTTCTAAGTAGTCACAGCCAGACAAGACAAGAAGAAATTTTAGTAACAAAATGTTCAAAAGAAGTAAAAGCTAAGGTAATAGATAAACCTAAGAGAGTTTGCCACTACTGTAAAAGGTCAGGACATTTTATTAGACAGTGCCATAAATGGATAGCAGACGGGCGACCTCGAAAATCTGAAGACAATGAAGCATCGTTTGTTGAGAAAAATGATTCGGAAATGACTCTTGTAACAGTGTCTTCTCATTTGTGCAGTGCTGTGTGTGACAAGGAAAGCTGGTTCGTTGACAACGGTGCAACTAATCATATTACATACAGGCGAGAACTTTTACGAGATTTTGAAGAATTTCCTAAACCTCGTAATGTTATAGTAGCTAATGGAGAATATGTTGAAGCTATTGGTAAAGGAAATATTAAAATTAAAACTGAAGATATAAGGACAATTAATTTAACAAATGTGTGGTATGTTCCAAAAATTAAAAGGAATATTTTTTCGGTACTATCTGTTCAAGATCGCCTCACAAACAGTGTTTATGTATCAACATCAGAGAAATGTTTTTTGAAAATCAATGGAAAAATGGCTGTTGAAGGTGTGAGAACCAGATTTGGAGGCTTATACAAATTAAAAGTAGAGAACGTTTATGAAGATGTTTCTGTCAACTATTTGTCAAATAATACTCTGCAGCTCCATCATGGAAGACTGGGACATCAAAATAAGAAGCATGCAAAGGCCAGAATTTTTAGGAAGCTTGTTACTGAGGGAGAGCTGAAGGTATTGAATGTTAGAACGGGATTGCAGTTGGCAGACTGTCTGACAAAGCCACTGCCACATCCTCGATTAAAGAGGCTGTGTGAAGGAATGGGGCTTGTCAAGAAACGTGTCGAGGGAGAGTGAGTCAACACTGGTTTCTTGAACCTGTTGATTTTGACATGACAATTTAATAATGTATTGTTAATAAAGTTAGTTTAAATTATTAAGAGCTAAAAAGAGTCACATAATTTTATCTGGTAACTTTATCTCTCCTATTGTTTTCAGATTTTTTGGCGTTCTTTTGTCTTATCAGTGAGATGATATCTGTGTTACTGTTAGTTGTGTTCTGCTATAGGGTAATGAGCGATATGAAAGATCAACGCTCCGAGTACGGACTTTTTTTTTCGGGACTTATCAGTACACCCATGACTCGTTACCCGTAATGATGGAAGAAAGGAAGTTTTCATCATTTTCAGCACATGTTCTCAGTTCCTGGCAAATAAGAAAACGATTTTTCTTTTGAACATGTGTCAACAGACGGGGAAAAAAATTTGCAGCAATTCTGCGCATCCCAAGTTCATCCGCAAAATTTCTTTGGACTGTGCCATAGGACATTCCAGAGTTACCTAGGACCGATTTTTTTTTTACTTTCAGTTATTATTTTAAATCAAACATGAATGGTTATCTCGTGTTATACTAAGATAAGATGTGTTATACAACAATTAATATAGAATATTTATAGTCTAACAGAATTTGACAAATATCGAGTGAAGAAGGAAAAAATCGGAGTGTGAGCTAAACCCTTCTTAAAATATTTGTCCTTATAAATAGGTTGCATGGAGTTATTTCATCAAATTATTAGGGGTTTGATTAAAACTCGGTAGATGGCTAAATGTGTTCTTGATTTTATCTTATCTCTGTAACTATTTGGTTTCAGGCATATTAGTCTCTTACACTGCTATATGCTAGAATTACTGAGCTTTATTTTAATTTTTCCCAGATTTACAAAATATCGTTTTCATAAAAACGTTTAAAAATCACAATAAGGATTAAAAAGTAATAAACTTTATCGCATAACGTTAAACAACTGGCACATATTTCTGACAGACCAGTTACAAAATATTAAAAATGATATATTAAGAGGCATACTGTTCTACCTGTCATATCATTGTGTCCACAGCCTGCTACATTGTGTAAATATTGACAGAGCTTTTTTATATCAAAGTAGAGCCAGGACCTGTCAATACGATGTGGAATGTTAAATAGTCAAAGTAAAACAAGAAGAATTGGAAGAAGACAAAGTATATACTATTAAAATGACTAGCAATAAACAAATAACTCGTATAGACGAGCGCTTCTTAAATTGCCAGAGCTATATACTTACAACACAATTGACTAAACGTAAAACCCGATTGTCTCACAAGTGGAACAATCTGCTCGTAAAATTGAGGGTTAAAATATCTCAGATGTACAGCCAACTCAGATTCAGTTCTTTAATTTTGTGTCAATCATGACAGAGAATGACAAATAAATCCTAAAAAAAAGTATGCCTCCGACTTTCTTATTAATAAACAACTCTCTTCCATAAAAAATTCTTCCTGATAAATTCCACATTGTTAACAATTTCAGATGATTTATAAAGACAAGCACGATTGATTGAGTTTTTATTATAAAAACAGCCAATTATAAGAACATTAGGGTTGCCTTAATAATTATCTTTAATTTTTCCTACTTGATATTTACCATTTATTTTGGGTGAATCAAATTCCTTTTTTTTTTTAAATACTTTATATCTTTTTACTAAATATCTATTCACCGTATTGCCAAATAGATAAATAATAGTTGCACAAATCACTTGCAATTTTTACGTTTTCACCAATTAGTAAGTGCGACATCCAAGTAAAAATGAAGATAACATTATCATACCTTTAATTGAACTTTCATAATTAAAATTAACTTAAATATGTATAACAGTATTCATTCATTTACTGGATTTATATTACTTTATTGGTTGAATTTATTCAGATTTTTGTATATTTTTTCAAAACACTTTATATTAAAGCTCAAAATTTTTATTTTATATTAAAGCTCAGTTAGGAATTGTACTTCTCTTATTCACATTGAAAAACCATATGACAATTTGGTCTTTTAATATAAATTGATTTGTTACATCAGCTGTGTTAAAAGTCTTATCATTCTAAAGCCTAGTCTACATTGGTCGAGAAAACGGTCGAGTGGTCTAGCATGCTTTTTAGCACCAGGACGGGCGAGTAGAATAGAGTGCTATTTTTTGGTAGAGTGGACTCCAAAGTCGTTCACACGTGCTTGAGATAGTAGCCTTAGTAAAGTGAGGTGTTTTCGTTTTTAGTTCTGAATAATCCCGCAAATGAAGGTATTCAATGTTAGGACGGACGTAGGGTGGGGGGTCTACTCGCCCGTCCGAGGTCGAGCTACTCTACCACCGCACTCGCCCATTTACTCGACCAACTTTTATCTACTCTCCTCGACCGTTTACTCGCCCTATCGTTCACATTAGGCAAGTAGCTCGGCCGAGTGNTTCCGAGGTCTCTATCCTGAGCTACAGTCCTCCACCTTCTTACTCCCAGGCGTCGGAGGTCGTCCTCAACTTGGTCGTTCCACTGAAGTCCTGGGCGCCCTCTTTACCTTTTTCCTCCTGAATTTCCTTTGTAGACCTTTCATCCTATTATTATTCCATTATAACTTGTTGTATTAATCAAAACTTTTTTTTGTTGTTATGAAAGTATTAATAAATATGTATTGTTTGTTTGTTTCAGATATTTTTGGGTAGAGTCGGTGGGTTGGTAATGTGTGAGAGGATGCTGGATGGATTATTACGAAATGCCACAGATAGATAAAAGTGGTACCAATTATCCCTCTCTCCAGTATGTGCCTGCACTCTCCCCATCCCCAGCCGCTGCCTTGCAGAGATCTGACATCAACAAGGTATGTCGACATTCCACCATGTTTCCAGATTGCTAAAATTTTTGTTTTGTTTGAAATTTCCGACCAAGCTTTCTCCGTCAGGTCCTTTCTAGCATATTCCGGTAATTTATAATTATACAACAATTAATATTTCTCAATTTCTGAGACCAAAATAACATGAATATCTTTCTCTGTTGCCATTTTGCGATGACCCCTCGACCACGCTCGAATGTAGTAATAGGAGCATATAAAGCTAGTATTTTACTGTTTCTGTTGTTACTGCTTGTTTGTACCGACTTTCTGTATACCGATCCCTTACCGCCCCGCTCCCTCACTTGTCGGTACGGTATCTGTAAGCTTGTTTGCTCGGTACCGATTTGGTACAGATTCTTTACCGAGCACCTGTGTCTTAGTGAGTCCTCCCCGACTAGGGCGGTATGCGTGGGAGCGGGGCGGTAAGGAATCGGTATACCAAGAGTCATTAAGAACAAGCAGTAAAAACAGAAGTGATAAAGTACTCAGTGTGGACTCGTTAAGATATAGACACTCGGTAAAGAATCTGTACCGAATTGGTGAACGAACTTACCTTTACCGCACCGATACTGTACTGACAAGCCAGGGAGTGGACTAAAGTGAGAACGTGCTTAGTGTGAACAGGGTTGACAACTTAAGTTGGACCAAACAATATGAGCCAACTTCCCCCTCTCCTTTCTGCCAAAAAACTTCCCTTGGCAAAGCATGCTTATTCGGGGCAAATGATCTATGTATACCAGTCTACCTTGATAGTGTATTATCTCCCTTACAGAATCTTTAAATCTTCTTTCTCTAGTGCAGGATGCTTACTAGGTTGAAAACTCTAGTTTATAATAATACATGCATTTTCGATAGTCACTTGTTATATTCAGTTTGTAGTGATTGAGAAAGTTCAAGGAGGAAAGAGGTTGAAAGTTTAAGTTGTTGATATTATCAGAGCATACTTAGTTAAATGAATGTGCATTCACAATTAAAACAGCAACTTTGAAGGGCAAATAAAACACTTGTTAAAGAGTTTCCTTTCGCAGGACTTCTTGGTTGCCATTTTCTTGAAGCAAGGCAAATTCTACTACTGATTAAAATTATTTAAAAGGGAACTCAAAAGAGATATATATATATATTTTTTTTTTTAAGTTTTGTCGATGCTCCTCTATTTGTTGGTTCATCCGTTATTATGTACATACATACATCCCTGATGCTGCAGCTCTCGAAGAGCCCGGACCTGCAACACTGTTTGCTTTCCGAGGTCTCTATCCTGAGCTACAGTCCTCCACCTTCTTACTCCCAGGCGTCGGAGGTCGTCCTCAACTTGGTCGTTCCACTGAAGTCCTGGGCGCCCTCTTTACCTTTTTCCTCCTGAATTTCCTTTGTAGACCTTTCATCCTATTATTATTCCATTATAACTTGTTGTATTAATCAAAACTTTTTTTTGTTGTTATGAAAGTATTAATAAATATGTATTGTTTGTTTGTTTCAGATATTTTTGGGTAGAGTCGGTGGGTTGGTAATGTGTGAGAGGATGCTGGATGGATTATTACGAAATGCCACAGATAGATAAAAGTGGTACCAATTATCCCTCTCTCCAGTATGTGCCTGCACTCTCCCCATCCCCAGCCGCTGCCTTGCAGAGATCTGACATCAACAAGGTATGTCGACATTCCACCATGTTTCCAGATTGCTAAATCTTTATTAACATCTATAATTTAATTTATTTCAATTGAGTTATGTTCTAATTGGCGTTTTTTGTTTTTATGTTGTGTAGTATGTAGGGGGAGACATACTAACCAGCTGTGACTGGACTGCTCTCATCCACAGACCAGCTGAGGATTCAGAGCCTGAAGATCTCCCCTCGACGGTTGACACTGAGGCTCTCAAGGTACTTATTAAAAATAATCTACAATCATCTATTCTTCCCCCCTCTTAGTATTCCAAGATAAATTAGTTCTCATCATTGGCTCTAATTGAATCAGCTGCTTTAAGAAAGAAACAAATCCATGAAGTGTGTTTGGTTGGGAAATTACCAAATCCTAGCTTCCTTATAGCTAATTATTTCTTAGCTCACAACCATTTTTTTTTTTTTTTTTATTACCGAGACCATTTTTTACTAGTGAGAGTGGTGGTTTTTTATTCTTGCTTTCAACAACAAAAATTGAATTCACCGATTAAATTTACTTGAGTCCTTTACTTTACAATTTAACACAAGTTTGTTCTTTTTCCCCTTCCTGCTTAGTTATAGTGTTAATGATTTGAATCTTTAGCATGGATTGCAATTCTTTTCAACTTATTTGCTCATTTACTTTTTTACTTTTTGTATGAAAAACTCATTTACTTTTTTAAACTTCATGCAATTTTTTTTGTTTTTGATCAACAATAGTTGATACTCAATACAAAAGTTTTTCCTTAATCTATCAAACTGCAATGCAACTTCCTGTTTTTTTAGCAATTAGAGTCCTGTTGGAAGCTTATAATGATTAATTTCTTTTAGACTCAAAAAATATAACTCATGACCATCTTACTCTCTCCCAATTTCTATAAATAGACATTTTGTTTAAATTGCTCTTACAATTAAGTAATATTAAGTATGTATCTAAAGTATCTTATTTTATTCTCGTCATTTGAATGTTCTAGGAGCCATCTACTCCATTGCCTCCACCGCTGACGCCCAGGCCTCCAACTCCTCCCAATCGTTCTGAGTCAGAAGATGACTCCTCAGGATCTGATAGTGAGCCGGACTCTTCTTCTGACTCCAATTCTGATCCTCAGGTAAATATCGACTCGATAATTACAATTTGCTTTGGGATTTATTTATATTTTATGCCTTAGTAAGCGATACAACAATTATTATGTTTGAGGAATCAGCCACTTGTGCCTTTTTTTTCTTTTTGCTCGTATCATTAAAACGTTTACTGTAGTTGCTTACACTTTATCGAGCATTATAGTGTTCCTGTTAACTTCTGACGCAACTACTCATACGCAGCCACTCATTCTTAGAGTTATTTGCATCCATAAGGACCCTTTATTGTCAAGCATGCCTTTCTAAGCATTGTGCTTAGCTCATAGAAAGTGCTCTACAACCATTAGTGCTGAAAACCTCTCTAGGAATTGAGCTTAGATTCTTTTTATTTTGACTTTGATAAGACTTACTGTTATGGTTCCAAGGAGAATGCCTTAGTCCTCATACTTCTACTGATTTTTTTTTTTTTTTTTTTTTTTTTTTTTTTTTTTTTTTTATGTATACTATCAAGAATTTAAATCAATTGTGCCTGGTATCATCTGAGTGAAATACTACCATTTTTTTTTATTAAATCAATACTAGAGATCTTTACTAATTATTTATACTTAGAAACACTCTCATTTAATTTGTAAAATAAATATGACATAAAAAACATTTAATATTGTTTAATTATTAGGTATTTTATAATTATATTATTTTTTTATGTAAAGTTATTCATAAAAATGTTAATTAATATCAAGTGGAAGATAGGTGGAATTAATCAGTTTTATTGTAATTAATAGTCATGTCTACCACTACATAGCTCTGACCAGTTAGTCATTAAGACTAGACAAAGTTCTTTTTATTTTATTGCTTAAGTAAATGAATGCAATTTTGTTCCATATTAATTTTGGCATACATTGTCAGTGTAATATGTTAATAAGTGTTTTGCACTTGGTGTCAATTTATCTATCACTTTAAGTGTGATGTAGGATTAGGTATTTGTCATTGTCTATTAAGAGAGGCTCCTCTGCTCAATACTTGATAGGGGCTCCAAATTCCACCTAATCTATTAATCAAAATGCTTCCTATTTCACACTCCTTTTATAATAAACCTTTAAGATTGGCCCCACTTTTTTTTATATATATAATGCATTTACAAATGTATATTGGAAACTTATATAGGTAGTTCTCCCTTTTTTTTTTATCTATTTAAGATATTTGTTTGGATGTAAAAAAATACGTAAATAAATTATGAATCAATTCTGTTAAATAGTTCAGCGGCACAATAGTTATGCTTAGCAATAAAGAAAAAAATACATAGTTTATAAATTTATTGTTGCCAACCTAAGAGGTAGTATGTTGATCAAGAGGTTTAGGGTCAATATTTTTAGCCTCTTTAGTGCCTTAAGTTTGGTTCATCGAATAGTATTTTAGTGTGTTGTATATGCATGCTATGTTTTAGCTTGTTTACTTGCTTATTAGTTGGCTTGTTGGCATATTTACTTATTTCTTGTTTACACAACTACTCAATAATTCAATAACTACTCATCAGGTCTATACCTCACCTCTCTGAGATTTGATATATCAGTGTTGGGACCATACTTATCGGTATCAGATGGTTACCAGTGCATTAGCCTCTTTTCAGAGTTGGTCTCTTTTAATTAAAATAAAATGCCTTCAACCAAAATCAAACTTTAAAAAACCATTTTTGGTTTCATATCTATCTACTAGTCTTTCTCTCAGTCTGTCAACATTTTGATAACTGATTTTAATAACTACTTTGATTTGATAAAAATTTGGATATTACTTCAAAGTTAGCTTATTAATCGGTCTCTTAACCTATCAAGCAGTCCCATATTAATTTCACCCTCGATACAAACTGATTACTTGAGATATTATTTAAAGGTTGCCTGATTTTAAAATTAAATTTGTATTAATTATTTGCATTGTTTCTGTTACAGGAGGGTTCAGAGGATTCTAGCTCGTGGAGTGACAGTGACAGCTCCGAGAGTTCAGATAAACCTGCTGAAGGAGGTGGAAGTAGCTCTAGTTCAAGATCACAGAGCCCTCAGCCCACCTTCTCTATCAGGGAGACTAACTTCGAGCAGGTCAGCATCTTCTTCATTTTAACGTTTAATTTATTATTTAATTATTTTGGCTGCTATAAAAGAGAACATTTCTTAAATCTTTATCTTTGGTTAGAAGATATATTTATCAATAAGAAAGGATAGAAGGTGGTTAAAAGAGCAGACAAAATTTGACAATGTGCCTTTAACAACCCCATTTTATATCCCTCCCTTACTTTATGTGAGGGGGTAAGAGATTGTGTCTCTTCCCTTTAAGTTAAATAGGGGTGATAAAAAAGGGACAGTAAGAACTTTACTTTATTACTTTTATTTATCTTATCAAAACTTATAATGAACTATTAGAATACAGACTGCAGGTAAACACACTCTGTATTTAGCATTTACTATCAATTAACCTAACCGATCTAGTTTCTTTTTTGATTTTAAATATTTTTTTCAACCCTACTTAGCACTTCTTGGTTTTTACATTTTTTCTCACACTAGTATCGGATCTTTTATTTATTTATGAATTGCAGTAAAAGTGTCATTCACAATTCTTTTGATTTTATAATCTTAATAATAATTTTAATGTCTATAATTATTATTATTTTTATATTATTAAGTTTTATACTATTATATATTAGGTTATTATTATTTATTAGGTTATTAAGTTGATTACTGATATTTAAGTTGGTTCTTTTTATCATGATTTGTGGACTGAAACTCATAGAGCAAAGTTTACTAGGAATAAATATAATTTTTAAGTTTTTGGTATTATTAATCTAGGGAAAGTTTAAATTTTAATTTAAATCAAATTATTATTATTAACAATGGGAGACAGAGAAAAATAGACTTCAGCACCGGGGCTTAAACCACTGGCATCTATATTTCCAGTATAGGGCTCTACCAACTGTGCTACACTGAAGAATAATTTCCTCTGTTAGTAACGATGCCTAGTCCCTAATTAAGCTTTCAATTTTCCATAAGTTTAGCAGTCGATATTTACGGCAATAGAACTCGACCAAGAATTATCGCTTATAATTATAAAGTACTTCATTGTACCTGTACCTTGTACAATCAATTAGAAATTCCATTTTTAAGTTTTAAGTAGTATTCATACTACAGAAAGTTTGAATTTTCATTTAAATCAAATGGTAGAGCGCTATACTGGAAATATAGAGGCCTGTGGTTCAAGTCCCGGAGCTGGAGTCTATTTTTCTCTTTTTGTCTCCCATTGTTAATAATAATTATAATTTGATTTAAAATAGGTATAAATAATGAGCGTCTCTTCATCAAAAGTATCTTCAGTTGAGAGTGCCGTCATTCAATCCCTTTTGGTCATCTTCAGTGCTCATAAGAGGAGTAAAAATACAAATGGGTAGGAATCTGACTAAATGAGATTGAAACCTTATTGGCACTGAGGATGGTCATCAAAAGCTAGATTTTTAAAATATTCACTTTATGTTAAAGGATCTATAGGACAATCTACCTGTTTATTAAGAGTTTTCTTCTTATGCGATAATATCATTATATTTACATACACACCATTTACATATCACCTAGCTTGAATGCCATTTTCGTGCTTACACATTTACACTTGTCCTAACACAAATTTATCATGGTGTCACTATTATATAAGCACTTAACATAATTTTGCTTTTAATATAATTTACTAATTGTTTCAATCATTGTGATGATAGAAATAAAAAGATGTCAGCTAACCAAAGATAAGGGAATTGGATAATAAAAAATAAAATAAAAATAATAATAATAATATTTTTTACTGGGGGGCCTGGGTGACTCACCCAGCACTGAGGCTAGAGCGCTTGCCTCGCTATAAGGCAAGTTAAGCAGCCTCGAGCAGGGTCAGATGGATGGGTGACTGCTTCTGATCACAGCTCTGGGGCCCCCGTTCAATGTCAGCCCAGCATTGTTTAAACAAATGGGAAGGTCCTCGAAAGAGTGGCGCCACCAGGTTCTAGAAACCATGGTTCTGACACTCATGGTTGTAATACAACCAGGAGAGGAGTCATAGTTAACGACCATATCGTTCAATGGACCCATCTAAGTGGCCTGCGTCTTAGGGTGTAAAAGCCCCCTGAAATAGAAAAAAAGTCTAGCATGTTTAAGTTAGAAAAGGTTTTTACCTTTTGTGAATGATCTATTTTGAAGGCAATTATCAATGAAGAGCAGATCCTCACATGTGAATGGGCTAAACGCTAAACCAACCACTTTTGATGTCTTTTATTTGTTTGAATCACATATTGATTGTCCTGACAGTGCTTCACTTATTTGCAATTGTATGTTCAATTATCAAAGTTGAAAAAGAATCACTCCTTTTCACTAAAAAAAGTATTATATAATAAGATGAAGCAGGCCCGCGGTAAGCAAGTGATGCGCTCTGGGCCCGAGAGACACCCGCGCCCTAGACCCCTCGAATTGTCAACAATAATCAACCGTAAATGCATTCATTTAATTACCAGTCTATTATTTCAGTACGATGGTTGCACCATTAAATATTTAATAACTCTAGTTCTAGAACAAATTAAATAGAAATTATATTCGATTTAAAGAGCATTTGTGTGAGGTTTAAGCACCCCAATCAGGAATGAAAACGGTCAACATTTGCGGCCGCCATAAGAGCTAAAAGTAAAAAATTACAAAAAAATGGAGGTACGACAAGATGTCATAGGACTTTAGTTGTAGATCTTTCAAAAACAGTTGTCGCTGGTGCAATCTGCTATTTGATATGACTTGTCGTTTAAATAAACTTGCTACCAACATAAAATATACTTTAAAGTTGTGTCCGCCATCTTTAATTTTTTAATGAATATTTTATTTAAAAATATATATTTTGTTTAACTTTTCAAATTTTTTCCGAATTGCCGGCCAAATGTAAATAACCGCAAGTGTCTAAGGGGTCTAGATGTCTCAAAATAATGTTGATTAGCGGGTCTGAGGGTTTTGGTTTTATGGTGGGTCAAACCTATTTTTTTTTTGGTTATTTTTTATAATTTTTTTTTTTACTTTCTCGTACATTGTATTGTGATGGCAAGAAAATTTGGTTTTGATATTTTGATGGAATTTCATTTTGATGAATTTTTGGAGGTCCCCAGAGTCCAAAAAAGTGCCTTATGTCTGTCAATCGTCTGACTGTGCAGACGCCTGGGCCTGGAGCCCAAACTACTGGGCAGATTTTACCGAAATTTGGCATACATGTTCAAAAAAATCAACCTCGAGGATAAATGGAAAAAATTAATTTTAAGTCCAATTTGGAGGCGCTACCTACCAAAAACTTCGAAAAACGTGACAAAAAGATTTCTCGAAAACTGTTCTGACGATATTGATTGAAAATTTTTTAAATGTAGTCCATTTAAATATGAATCTAACGATATAAGCCATTTTCGTGGGAAAAATCTATTACATGAGAAAATGCGGCTTTAAACGTGGAGGGTGAGAGGCCGAGTTCTATTCCCCGCCGAGGAGAAGTTATTTTTATGATAAATTTCGATGAAATCTTCAATAATAATTAAATGTACCAACGAAACTTAATATATTATAAAAACTGAGCTAAGTAATTATGAACTCGTATATGAGAAAGGTTTTATGAGGTTTTTTGGACCGATATTGTTTTTTTTTTTTGTAAAATTGTTCATAATTTTGGTTCTACTCAATATTTTTTTATAAAACCAAGCCTACAACATGCGCAACATGCTTGCACTCAGCTCTGAAAAAACAAAATCGATTTTGTTTCACCAGTTTTGGGCCTATAAATTTGGACTGGTGGCGCAGACATTACACTGCTAACTACACTCTATTTAACATGGGCGTTGCACCTAAAAATTTTGTTGTGCCTAGCAGCGTGCGCCCCAAAACCTCGGCATCCCTGGGCCGGGGCCCACCAGGCCCATTTATTAAATAGGCCCTGAGATGAAGTATTTTAACTAAAAACTTTAGAAGAAAGTGTGGTGTTGTTCCTGACCTAAGTTCTCTTGGAAACAAAATTTGTCTAATTTAAACCTTTCATACACTCTACTCTAGTCGTATTCTCTTATCCCCAGGTTTTTTCTTCTTTCTTTCGCTCTTTTTGGCACTTGGTTGTCTTGGATCTGCCAGGTTTCGTTAGCCCATATAATTCCTTTCTAGGGTCTGCTGAATGATAATATTTTGTTTTGGGTCAGTCAACAGCTGAAAGTTAAATAACCTGAAAGTGTAAAAAATATTCATATTTGATGGCTCTAAGCCCTTCTATAAATATAATTTTTAACCACTTGCAGTTATAACTCTTGTTTTAAATCCAATTATTATTTCATCTATCAAAAGGTGAATATTTGTAACACAATTGTTTGTTTTGCACTGCTGCTACAGAGTCCGGTAAACCGTGAATCGGTGAGTGTGTTTCACAAGAGATATTTTCCAAAATGTCTGACCTTTTATATTGTTTTTCTGGTGTATTTCAGTGTTGTTTAGTTCCATCCTATATCCTATAAAGAAAAATACATTTGCCTATTCAGAATTAAAATTACCTTCTTTTTTTTCTCCTTAACTTTATTGTTATGCTTTTTAAAAATGATTGTATTATAGTGCCCCTTTCAATAAAATCAGGTTGTATAGTGAATTCCACTTGCTGATATTTTATGTTTTTTTTATTTTTAGTGCTTATTGCATGATAATTTATTTTATTTTCATTGATTTTCCCCCTTTTTTTTATGAGTAATTTAAGTTTTATTGCTGTTAACTCATAGTGATTATCAGTGCTTGATTTATAGAGGTTCTGGTCCTGTGATCTTGTGGTCTAAAAATTAAAAAAAATTGGTAAAAAATAAAACTCCATGTGCACCATCAATTTTTAGTCATAGGTACCAGTATGGTTCCGTTACAAATCAAGCACTGGTTATTATTATTTTTACTTTTTTGTGGAATGACTTGATAATAAAAAATACTATTTTTTTTTGCTTTAAAATTTGATTAAATTACATGAAATATTTATTTCTTGGCTTAGAAAACACTTTATAACTTTTGATGTTTACATTTTTTCAAATTATTTGTGCTTTTATTTTAAAATGTTTGTCTCATCAAATAGATAAAGGTAGAATCTTTTCCAGTCATGAAAATCCATTTTCAAATCTGAATCTTACGTTTACGCGAGCATTGCTCTGTTATCGCTTGGATAAATAACACTTTCCAACGCACTTTGCCTGAGCATTGGTAAAAGAATCATTTATAATAAATTTAATCTAAATTTATCAACTTTTACTCAAGTTATCAGTCAAGATGCATATTTTTTTTAATGTAAGAAGCTTCATTACACTCGCTTTAATTATTAAAAAAATAAAAGTTATTAATAGGTAAATTAGAAAAATAAATAAATAATCAATATGTTTTACTTATTTTTAGTTAACAATTATTGCAGTAATGGTTCATCGTTTCTTTATAAAAAAATATTAGGATATATGTCTGTGCATTCTTAGTTGAAATTTAGTAAACGGAAGTGCAGTTCACCTAGAATTTCAATTTGGCTATAATGTACAAAATATTTAAAACATTAATTCCGTTATTTTTTTTTAATTTTAGTTGTACATATGTGTGTTACGTTTTCAATAATTCCTTAGACTCTCCTCATTAATCTAGTTTTATGAAAGTTTTAAATATCTCTTGAACGATCTTGTGTTAAAATTTAATTGCTGTTTTATTAGAATCTAGCCGTGATGTCATACAACTTTGACTATTTATTAATTAATGGTTTACTGGTTTCTGTATTAACCAGCATGAGCACTGGAAGACCCCATCTAGAGAAGTCTAATTATTATTTGGGGTGGGTAATAATGGTAAAGGGGTGTGTTTGTCTTATTAAATTTTTAAAAAGAACTCCAGTTTTTTCTTATAGGAAGTTATAGTTCCTTACTAAGTCTTCTTACCAGTGCCCATGTTAAGCAATAGCATTCCCTATTATATATTTTATTTTCTTGATACTAATTGTTAATTTTATTTTTTGTGATCAGGGAGGCCTTAAGCTGAAGATATTGGCGACCAAACCTAAGCCAAAACCAAAATGTCAGCAACCAGAATCAACTTCTTCAGAAGATTCTTCGTCTTCAGAGGACAGCTCCAAAGAAGACAAGAAGCTACCCGATATAAAGAACACTTTCAAATCTCCCTCCGACCCAAAGCCAAACCCTCGGGACTCACCGCCAATCTTAGAACCTCAAACCGAACTCAAATCTGACCAGGAAGCCACACCGGTCAAATCCACTAAACCCGTTGATAAAGCGTCGCCTGTCAAAGAGTTAACGGAATCGGTTCGTAGTGCAAGGACAACTCGTTCGAGTGAACAACCACCTACGTTATCGCGTCCAGTGAGAAGTACTCGAAAACATGTGCAAAGTAAGTCCAAACAGGACATCCCACCGGGTCCTTCTCCTAAACCTCAGGCTAGAGCTTCTGCCAGACCTCTCCGCTCCAGGAAACCTGACCCTAAATCTACTAACAAGGTAACCTCTTCTTTCATTTTGCTTAATAAAGTAATGGCGTTGGTTATTTTTAAATTTAATTATTAATTCATTTGTGTTTACTGTTACAATGTTTTAACATGATATTATGCACTTGTCGTTACTAATTAAGTCATAATTACCATTAATTATTAAATCTTAAAAACATTTCAATTTGAAAAAAGTTTAGTTACTTTAAAACAAATCTATAATCTTTTCTTAATTTAATGTGGGCGACAGTTAAAATATTCAACTTTATACCTGAACACGTTAAAAAAAAAATAAATAAATAAAATAAAATAAATTAGATGTAACATAATACGTGCATATATATATTTTATTATTTAATTGTCAAAAACTTTAATATTATTTAATTGAATCTCTTTTGTCACAATTAATCAGTATATATTATATAGAAGAAAAAGAAAATCTAGGATTAATTTAGTTGTTTTGCTTTAGAAACTATTCTAGTAGTACCCCTGGGAAATATTTTCTCCCCTTTATATCTTTTTGTTGCTTAGGTTCTCACTCGGATGGTTTAGTTGTAAGGGTTGTATTGTCCCCACTCTTACAAGTCAATTGTTATGGTTATGGTCAACTTGGGAGGTCAGGAGAGAGGAAGTTGGTGATGTAGTTTAAGAATAGCTGAGTTGCACTTCAGTCTTGTTGATGGTATTACTTTGTGAAGTTTTGTCCTGTAAGTTTCAACTTTGTTAAGAATTGATCATTTTGTTTTTATTTTGCCAATTGTTTCCATATGTCAGGGGCTATTTTTTGATCTTAGGTACATATAAAAGTAATAATTTATGACACAGTAATAAATCATATTAAGTTTTTTTTAAAGATTACATTTGGCTTAGAATAATATTTATGTAATGCTAGTTTTTGTGATTCGGTTCATAATCATGAGTTTGTTACTTTTAGTTTTCACATTATTTATCTTATTGAATGTGTGTAAACACAAAGATTTATTAGCGCTTTAACATATAGGTTCAGTGTAATGATTAATATTTCAAATAATAATAATAGATGTGTTTATTGTTAATCAATTTGCTTTTGTACTATTAAAAGTTTATTCTATGTCAATATACCACACAAACTCACAATTTATACGATTAATTATTTACTTAGTTTAGCAACATAAATTTTGTATCAACATGTTTATGAATTTCATTTTTAAAGATCTTATAGTCAGTCCTATATAAAAATTCTTTGCAAGAGGATGAATTCTAAACTACTGAACTGACTACAATTAAATTCAGTACATATATTGTAGTTTCTCTCCTAAATTCTGCAGTCAAAATGGTCCATTTAGTGTAAGTTCCTTTTCTGTGATAAATCTATTTTTTGGGGGGATAATAGCTATCAAAGCTGCAGGGGTATAATGACAATAAGAATATGTATATGGGATGTTTGTCGAGCTTGTTTTTAAAGTAAATTTAAAAGTAAATATAATATATTACTACTAATAATAATAATACTTAAGCCTAATTTTGGTTCTAACTAAATCTAATCAGTTTTTATTATCATCAACAAACAAAAATTGTTGTTTAAAGGCCCATTTACACTTTGATTAGTGCTAATGCGAGTATTTATAAAATAAAAAAACTAAGCCAATTTGGACGCCACGTGTTTAGTGTAAGTTTTAAGTAATTTTTTAAGCAAATTTTCACTAAACATTTGCAAAAATTTACTGAACACTTGAACTCGCACCATAAATGGGCCTTAAGAAATATTTTTTGTTTCAGTTTACATTAAACTAATTATAAATTCTCTATAATTTTCATTGATTGTTACTTCTTTAAAAAATTTTAGTTGGAAGTATCTGTCTCTGTATGGCAGATGCTATCTTGACAGTGTCTGTAGAATGTAAGATAAAAATAAGTTATATTTTGTTACATTGAATGGCTGTTGTTGAATTATATGTAAGGTGTCGGGAAGGTAAAGCAGTAGAGTGTAGATTATGGACAAGGCTTGTAAAGGTGTTTTATGAGTCTAGCAACTAGTGCTTGCTGTATTCCTGATACTTCTCTACTTCAATGTTCTCTTTTATCATCCACTTAACCTCCTTTCACCGAGTGTGTTTTGGAGAGTTTTTAACAGATTATTAAAAAAGGTATGATGTATGCTTCTGATTTGTTATTTTTTTATGATACAATTTCTCCTCTTGAAATGGTTAAAGTAGTTGGTACATTTTAATTAGAAAGGAGACTTAAAAAATTAAAATTAATCTTTTTAAGGCATCTCTTAATCCTTAATACATGACATATTCCTTTGAAAGCCAAATTATAGTAAACCCAATCTTCAAAAGAAGTTTGCGATGAAGATATGGTTTGATAGAATTAGTTTTATTATTTCCCAACATTCTTACTGAAGTAAATTATATATTAATATATTTATCTTTAGAAATAATAAGAATGTTACAAATTTAAAAAATAAATCATTCTTAGATTAACTCTCTCTGTATTCGACTACTCAGAATTCTAGTCAAAATTTCAGTCTCCTCTCTAATTTAATTTACAACCACTTTAACCATTTCAAGAGAAGGAATTGCATAATAAAAAAAGAAAGAATCAGAAGCATACATAAGTAATTTTTGGCCATCACAATACCAACTTGCTATGTATACTGCGTTTATGATAAAGTAAGGAAAGTATATTAAAGGATTATATTTAAAGTATTAAGATATTTATAAAAAGGGTTAAAAATCAAAGATCTTATATAAAGGAGATGGAATGTAAGGAAGGGGTTTGAGGCAAAAAAGTGACCCCATGGAGGTATTAGTAGAGTAAGAGAAATTGGAGAAAAAAATCATACTGCGCATGCTCCACGACCTTTCGACTGGGACAAATTACCTTCTTTGATAGTTTTAAGGTTACCT
>KZ651209.1:186643-202711 GCA_001010745.2 Gerris buenoi
GAAGGGGTTTGAGGCAAAAAAGTGACCCCATGGAGGTATTAGTAGAGTAAGAGAAATTGGAGAAAAAAATCATACTGCACATGCTCCACAACCTTTTGACTGGGACAAATTACCTTCT
The DNA here is from genome assembly GCA_001010745.2 of Gerris buenoi. Taxonomy (NCBI): domain Eukaryota; kingdom Metazoa; phylum Arthropoda; class Insecta; order Hemiptera; family Gerridae; genus Gerris; species Gerris buenoi. The sequence continues at coordinate 186,762 of KZ651209.1, forward strand.
TTGATAGTTTTAAGGTTTACTTCTTGTTAATTTTGAATCAGGTTATAACATGCAACATCGATGGTTGGTAACCTGCCACACGTTTCTTGGTAACCTATAACCAAGCGGAAGGTAATTTGTGCCATGGAGCTGATTTTTTATATATCTCCATGGGGTCACTTTTTTACCTCAAGCCTCTATCCGGTTTATATAACATCCTTGTTAAAAATGTTTTTGATTCACCAACCTGTTTTTGCCATTACTCTGTCAACTGCCGTTACTCATAAAATTAAATTATTTATTAATTAGAATTAATACGTGAGTTGTTCAATAAAGATTGAGACTGGTCTTGGAGATTAGCAACTCACTGCACCATCTACCAGAGTTTTCTGGTAACTATAGTACTCCAATAAAAAATAAATATAATATAAATAAAAAATAAATCTCTAACTCAGGGGTGTTGGAATCTAAACACATGGTAGTGTGTCCTTGCCACCAGTGCCTTAACTTCGTCTAGTTTGGTGTCAGAATGATGTCCTTTTAGGTCCATTTATTGTTATGGGATCTAAAAAGAGTCACTGGGGTGAAATCTGGACTGCTCTTGCTCTGAGGGTGGGAGGACCTCTCTAATGTTTCGGAGAGCCAGATACTGGGACATGGTGTTCGAAATAAAAGGCCTTATGTTGTCATAGTGAAGTTTTACCTTTCACACACTAGCTCAGGTCGTTTTTGAGAGATGTGCTTCTTCTGCAAAACTGTTGTGGTTCTCAGCATTGACTGTCTGCCTTCGAGGAACCAAGGGAGAGGATTTTTGAATGCGTAACTGCAGTTTACCGGAGGCAAGGAAATTGCCATGTAAATAGAAGCCAACAGCTCTGTGTTTGAAATACAGTGATGTGCTTTCTAGTGGGTTTTTTGGAGTCATATAGTTACTTAAAAATCTCTGGTAGATTGTTCAGTGATCGCTCAATGCTAATTTACAAGATAAGTGTCAATTTTTATTAAACCACCCTCGTCTGACAAGTTTAAGACTATTAAGGAGAACGTGTTCAAGTTAAGTAGTTGAATTGTACACCAATATAAGTTGTTTTATTGCTTTAGCCCTCCCACAACTTTTCTCATGCCACTGTACTGTTTCATTCTTTAAATTAGTTGATCCATACAGCGTGTCATCATTAGTTCCTGTCAACTGAAGGTGGCCTTAAAGAGTCCAAAAGCTACTTTGAACGAATAATAAAAAATCAATTTTCTATGAAAACATTTTATATGGGAAGAGTAGTGGCGTTAACCCTCACAGTAACAAGTTGTCCACGTAGCGTCTTTTATATACCCTAGGCCTCCAAGGCCTATAAAATATATGAGGCAGGGGATAGGTTTCTTCGCTTAATATACAAGTATTTAATGCAAAAATACAATGTTAGGGAAGTATAGTCATATTAAAAAAAAATATTTTACAGAAATGATTTAAATTTTTAAAAATATACATACAAGAAATTTTACAGGTAACTAACATTCGGCTCGAGGGGCTACAACACCTTTACATTTAAACAAAATAGATGTAACTGAGAAATAATGTAACTGATCATCCTTTCATTGCAATCCTACCCATCTCTGGTCTTCTTAATTCGCGGAGACAACCATGCACATGTTCTTTCTGACATTTCTGTCATATGGTCATGACAACGTTGCCGCATTTGTTAGACGTTCAGATTAGATCTTACGTTTTGATTTCCTATCCGGTATCATCCAGTTTTTTCTTACTACCAAATTCTCCAGCCTGATTTGTTCAGTAATGATATAGGCTCACTGAAGATCCAGTCAGTGTTCGTGTCCTGAAAATGGACAACCGTTTATTTAAATATTTAATCCTGTCACTGGATAATGTAACTGATCCTTTCATTGAAATTCTACCCATCTCTGGTCTTCTAAATTATCGGAGACAACCATGCTCACCTTCTTTCTGACATTTCTGTCATTTGGCCATGACAACGTTTCCGAATTGTTGGACGTTGATATTAGATCATCCAGTTTTTCTCACCATTCAGCACCTCACTTGTGATTATTGTATATCACTTACAACTATGACAGTTAATTACTAGAGTACCAACCTATACTAGCGTTTATCAACCTAGCCTTACTTGTACATAATAATTCCCCCTTTTAAATTAGCTAAGTTGCAAGTCAACCTCTATAATTAATTGTGTAATTATACAATCAAGATAATAATTATTCATGTCCCCACTTATAATAACATTCATTAACCTAATCTTACGTGTAATTTCCTTATGTTTTAATTACTCCCCTTAGCTAAATATATCGCCCTTTAACTTCTTAACCTCTCTTAATTTAATACCCTTATCTACTGATAAGGAAGTTCAACTAAGTTGAACTCATCCCTTGCACTATACTAATTACGTGAATAGTATAATTATAAATGTTCATCTTTAGGAATATCCCTTGCTAGCTCAGCACCCTGACCCTCACAATGGAAAGCTGTGAGACTTTCCAAGCAGCGGCACCACCAGTCAGTAAACAAACCCTTAGCGTTGTCATCTGCCGCGTCGAAGCACATATTGGTGTAGTTGCTAGGTGCTAGCTCAGGCACTCATACAGGTCTTACTCACGGGAATCCCTTAGGGGTCAGAGGCTCAGCCCAGTTGGGTTGGCTCTGGACTCCCCTATCCTAATGGTGGCCTAGGAGCCGATTTAGCAGATTCCTTTGCTAGCCTAGCTTCTCTTATCTAGCTAACTCTTGCTAACTTATTTTATTTAAAATTATTTTCATTAAAATTACTTATTAAGCTAGGTGTCCACCTGAGACTAAATCTCGTCTGATTAGTCTCAAACCTTTTACGGTATCTCTCCGAGACTGGTCTCAGACCCATGCCCACTAGTGACTTAAGTCTCGATACTAAAAAGTCTCAGATGGACTCTTACCTCTTACCTTTACAGTTACATACTTACAAATGGGAGAGGAACCCAGCTCCGTACCTGCCTTAAGCTTCCCTCCAGTCAATCCTCCTTGTATGCAAAGAGCCTTCTTTACATTGTTTATTAATTTTATCCTTGATCCTTTAGGTTTACCATTTTTTGATCTTGTTAGTGTGCAATATTTTTATGAATTGATTAATTTGTTAAACTTTTGAATTTATGTGCGACGTATTTGGTTTTGTCTAGGAACCAGTTTATTAATGATTATTAAAACTTTTAGTTTTAAACTTTTTACTATTATTGAGAAAGACTATTTTAAATAGGTAATGCTTACAAAATCTACTTTGAAAGAACGTCTATAGATTTTTTTTATATGTTATACTTTGTCCTCAATACACTTACGAGTTTAGTGTTTAGTATAACTTTGGTTTTACAGGGAAGGAACTCAGAATAAAAACTTTGACTATGCATCATCACTTTTGTAATTTAACTACTTAATAAAGAATCAGTTCGTATTCTCTGATTGCTAACGTTTGATGGTCATCAGAAGCTGATCTGTCTAAATATTTGTCTTGGATTATGAATGAATAACCAATCATGTTTTATGAGACCTGTCTTAACAAATCTTTTTTTGAAAACACCATTTATTTCATACTTTCCTCACATTTTAAAACACATGTAATATATTTTTTATTTATTTATGAAATTCTTGAAGAGCCCCTATTGGCAGAACCACAAATAGGACCTCTGTTCCGAAGATCTTAATATATGAGAAACAGAAGATAAATTGAACTTAAAGGTTAACAGTTGTCAACAAAAAATTGAAAGTAAATATCACAATGTTTTACTTGTTTTCATTACCATCATCGGGATGGAATACTTTACTTATTTATTTTCTATTATACTTTGTATATTATACGTATCATGTAAAGTATTCCATCCCGATGACGGTAATGAAAACAAATAAAACAACGTGATATTTACTTTCAATTTTTTGTTGACAACTGTTAACCTTTAAGTTCAATTTATCTTCTGTTTCATTCCCACATTTCTTATTATTTTTATTTAGAATTGTGCTTATTTAATTATCCTTCATTATAGAATCAAACTTGTTACTCAGTTTCTTTTTGCCAGACAAACATCGTTGTGTTAATACATTGTTGGTTTTAGTGTGTGTATGACCGATCCCACCTACACATTTAATATATATGTATATATGTGTGTTGTTATATTGCCAAGGTCGTCTGTTATAGTTAATTTCCCAGACAGTTGGTAGTCTTGTTGTTTTATAGCTTATTCCTTCCACCGTATAGATGTGAATCTATAGATAAACACACCTTCTATACTTTTGTGCATACACACGTATATATTTATAGTTATATTATTCAAGAGGTCGAGGGCTAGTGTTAGTTATACTATTGTAGCGGTACGCTTGGCTTCACACTTCTTCACTCCCGAAAAAAATATTTTTCCCTTAAGAAGAAACTATTCGGTCTCTTTTAGACTCGTTAATTTTCATTTTTTTTTACCCATTAATTTGTCTTTTCCTGTAATAACCATGAGAATGTGTTTTTATTTTTGAAGATGTATAATTATTATTTTAAAAAACTAGTAGTTTGTTAACGCCCTTTTGCATTTTATGCTTTATTTCAGTTTGTTTATTATTTCATTTAATCATTGTACTCAGTTGTTTTCGTTCAAGATTTCTTTGAAGTGGAAATTTTTTTTCTTGAATAAAACTGGAAAATTCAGTGCCAATAAGTGTGACACATAGCTTCCTCGCATCTTATCACGCTATTTATTGATTTTATGGCTTTTTAAAGCCATGATTGTCTAATTTGTTTAATTCTTTCCCCCCTTTTTTTTTCTTTAAAATGAATTAAAGTATCAATTTAGCAAAAGTTAAAGTGCGCAGACGGCTCAAATTAATCTTGGGCTATCTGCGGGTTACTTTCGATAAACTATAAAAGCTTCATACAAATCAGATAAGTGCTTTTGAAGTTATAGGTGTAAATTAATGTATGTTTGTGTGCATGTGGAAGCAGTGGCGTACCTAGGGGGGTGCGGTGGGTGCGGTCCGCACCGGGCGGCACATAATTTGGGGCGGCATTTTTTATATTTAGTATTAGTTGTAAAAAACCAACTTATTAACTTCATAAGTTTACTATTGGATTTCTACGACTTATGAATTACTAAGTATAATTTCGAATATTAGGGTTTANAATTTTTAATAAGGTTGCGTTTATAGGTATATCCACTTATGCGACCTGCTTAATTACTGCCTAATTTAAATATGACATCCAATGGAAAAAAAATTCCCACCTACAGTTTGTCTCAATTACAAGTATTTATTTATGTTTATTAATTTATAAAAACCATAATTTGATTGACTTATAAAAAGGGCGGCAAATTGGAGACCGCCCCGGGCGGCTAAAGTTCTAGGTACGCCACTGTGTGGAAGAGAAACAAATTGGTGCAGAAGGTTGAAACTTATATGGCACCAACAATGGGCTAATTCTGACCTATACCATACAAATTTCATTAAAATTGGACTTGTAGTTTTTAAGATATGTTGTTTTTTGAGCGACAGACACGGAACCAAAAATTATCCCTGATGTCTAAAAAGGATTTCTGTCTTGGAATTTTTTAAATTGGATACCTAAAAAATTTTCTTTCTTCAGAACGATCTCATAGCTTCCATTACCTTTGGTAAGCAGTCCAATATTAGAGAAACGTTATCATAGATATACATAGTCTCTCTTCTTTCCAACTATCTTAAAGTGCTAAAACTAGGTAACTGGCGTTGCTGGGCGAGCTATTCGTAAGTCGGAAGGTTTCTTTGAAATATTTAAATGGAAAAATCTACAATTTATTTAAACATCAAATGTCGGAATCGTAACTGAAAATAAACGGCGATTTAAAAAAACTTTTTTTTTTTTTTTTTTAAGAAGGAAGAATATGGTTTTAATAAATTAGTTTTATCAGGCGTTCCTTTCAACATTTTTCTTTCCGTTTTTCTTGTTTGCTTTTTTCAATGGCTTTTGATTAATTTTGGTTTTTTCTTGCTTATTCCGGAATTAAGTAAACTGAAATGAAACTCCACTTTAACTTTTATACTTGATTGAAAATCTAGTGATGCTATTACACTAAATTAAAACGCTTCTTTTTATCGAACTTAAAAACTGTTTTTTTTTTATTAAAAAAACGTTTATAATAAAAAAAAAAACTTGTTTGCTTCTGAGCTTGCCGCAGGTGACTGAAACATTGAGATCATTCTGAAAAATTATTTTTTTATGTCTTCGGATTCAAAGATTTCAAGACAGAAATCTGTTTCGTCTGAAACATGATGTCTATCAGAGAACCTTTTTGGTCTCGTGTCTGTCTGCATGCCTGTCGTTCAATTTTTGCGAACCAATATATCTTAAAAAATACTCGCACCGTTTCAATTAAATTTGGATGTTAGGTCTTAATTAGCCTATGGAATTGTGTCCCTTAAGTTTCAACCTTCTATGCCCTACAAAAAGTTGTCTTTTACCAACACCTAGATCTTTAAAAGTACGTAATTTTCTGATTTCTAAGACATTTTTATGTTTTATGAATGTATGAAACCTTAATAATTTCAACCGTATGCTTGTTAAATTGATACTGGTATTGGTATATAGTACAAAACCTTCAAAATGTATACTTTTTTTATTTACCGTTTTCTTCGTTCGTTATTCGTAATCACGAACATTTTAGATTTTTATTAGCCACTTTAACATGTATGTATTTATTTCTCTTGTCCTATATGAGCAACCTGTTAACTGTGATGGAATACAACCTTAATAAGTTATCGCTAGTAATTTTTAAAACTTATAAAGTTAATGATATCGTCCCGCTATTCGTATCTTTTTCAAAAGAATTATCTTATCAAATGATATAGCTACTAATTTTATTTTCTTCACTTTTTTCCGTCAATTACTTTTATTGTGTAAGTATATATATTTATGATTTTTTTTTTTCCATTTCGTTTTCATATCAGGACGGATGTAGCTTATTAAATTGAATGGAAGAGTTTGTTTGAGAGTATATAATGAAAAAAGAGAGAGAGAAAAATACAAATTAAGTAAATTAAAGGAAAGGGGAGAAATGTGTTTTGGTATCTTATTAGTTAATCGATTTAACTGTAGATACGAGTATATCGATAGTAATCAAGATCGATTTTTTTTTGTTAAGGTTATGTATATTATTCAAGCTCATAGCTTGTTTCTTTTTTAGACTGTGTGTAAGTATAATATAATTAAAGAATAACACATGGTTGACTATTTAATCTAATTACATAGAATTGTAACAGTATTAGGATCGGTTGATAAGTAGTGAATTCGATAAGAGTATGAGATGGTTTAGATACTGGTTTCTAATTATACTTAATAGGGTGTAGTGTAGAGTAACGAGTTATTTTTTAAACAATTTCCCCCTTTTTTCTGTTTTATATGACGTCAAAACTTTTTTTTTAATCACAAATAACTGAAGATCAAATGAGGATTTGACCAAATAAAATGAAAACCTGTTTTGGAGGTAAAAAAAGAAGTAAAGTCAAGGTCATTTTGAAGATTAAATATGTTGATATTGACTTTGAATCTTATGGAAGTTGGGGATAGTGAGGATTAGTCAATCTAAAATATATTCGAAGGTAATAATTATATCAGATAAAGAAAATAGAAGTTATTTATACTTGTATAATTTGTCTAAACAAAGGAGATATTTTAGGAGGGCAATTGTTAAAACATTATGTATCTTTAAAAAGTTCGTTGTTTTGACTGAGATTTTGTGGAAAACCATTCAACATGTATTTTTTATGCAACTAAATTTGAAGTAATTGTTCTTTTTTACACTTATGTCTCATGCCCTACTAAAAGGAATGTGTTCAGGGGTTGGTTGTTTACTATTGTATATTTTGCCCTATTATGAAGTATGTTTTCATAAATTGGTTGTCAACACTTAATCTTTGCCCTACTAAGAAGAATTTTATCATAGATTGGTTTTTAACCCTTAACTTTTGCCCTACTAAGAAGAATGTTATCATTGATTGGTTTTTAACCCTTAACCTTTGCCCTACGCCCTAAACTCGTTCTCTTTGCCCTACGTAGAATGTATTCTAGGATTGGTTTTTAACTCGTTCCCTTATCCCTTCTTAGAAGAATGTCTTCAGGGATTGGTTTTTAACTCGTTCTCTTTGCCCTACTTAGAAGAATGTATTCAGGGATTGGTTTTTAACTCGTTCCCTTTTGCCCTACTAAGGAAACATTTAAAGTGAGTTTACTATGGCCAACATCTCACTGGTCAAAATTATTGCTTATACATTAGTAGGTGCATATTTTTTGATAAAATTTAATTTTGAGAGAAATAGTTCTGTGGAATTGAACTTTTTTTCACTGATTAAGAAGAATAAAACTAAAAATTCTTAATAAATTGGCTGTTTAAGGAATATCCTTTTTTATGCGAAGCAAATACTTTAGTAGAATTGTTGTTTAAACTTGTGTATTTTACATTATTAACTCTTCCTAATATCGAGTGTTTGTTTACACTTATGTCTGATATTGTGGGTGAATACTCCTTGATAACAAACTTTTGCAGTTTGTTGCACTTGACACTTCTTATAAGAATGGATATTTTATCCTCTATCTTTTGTCGTCTTAAACGTAAGTAAATGTTTTAATTGAGTAGTTGTTTGTTTCTACTTAAACTCAATATCATCTTTAGAAAAAAATATAATTTGTTTACTGTTACTGGGAAAAGGATTGTGGCTATCGGAATCGAAGTGAGTTGTATCTAACTGCGGTTGCTTTGTGTTAGTGCAATTTAGGTTGTTTATAGTTGTCTCATCTAATCTGTCTGTCTAGAAGGGATGTTCTCAGTTAATAGAGTGGTTTGGCTTGATGTTTATCCCTTGCCACTAGTGTTGGAGAGGATCGATGGTAGCTTTAGAAGCCCGGAGCTCTGAGTGCCCAATGCCATTAAACTACTTAACCCTTTAAGTCGCAGGAGTTAATGTCTGTAGCACGACCTCTCTAAGGACCGCTTCATCCATCTCTTTTGCACTTCATACAATCTCCCGTTCCCTTTAATCTTGGCTCTCAGTCACAGCGTTTTCATTAATCGAAATTCTAAGCTTTACCTCCCACTTCAGATTTATATTGAAAGGCCTTTGTACTTGATTTCCTTTTGGAACCGTTAACTTGTATAGAGGTCATCTAGTTAACCTTTCTATTACACTTTCAAGCAAAATGTACTTTTGTTAATAGGCTTCTTAAATTGGATCAATCTTTGAAACAAAGTTGAAAAACATTGATCTAGTTCTGATATTCCGTGCCTGTTATAAATCATATAAACAACCTTTTTTCTTGTCCTAAACCCAGATATAAAGAAAATAATTAGCGCAACATTTGATAATAAAATACATCATTATCTCAGCTTCCTGTTCAGATAATTACAATGATTAAGACTTAAGAAACAACTTTTTCTGGATTAAGTGCTTACTATCTTCTTTTTGTTTTTGGTAGAAACATCTCCCCCGCAAGGTTCTTGGTAGAACATGATATGACTTGAGGAACTTTGAGTTCATACACGCTGAGTATCTGATAAAGATTAATGTAGAGGATGATTTGCGTATTCAGACCACCTGATAAACTATCTCCTGTTAGATCCTAAATTTCAGGTTCTGTATTTAAATTATTTGCAACAGCGCTCCAAATGGCTAAATAAACTACTAAAAAAGTGCCAAAAAAAGCTACCTCTTGATATTTAATATTTAAGAGAATCACATGTTTCATGTCTTTTTTTGTGTTAGGGAAATTTCTGTTGTTTCAAAGGTCGAAAACATAAATTTGTTATAACACACAGAACACCAGTTAAATCTTTCGCAAAATACCTTTATCTCTATAAAACCTTACGCTGCGACGGCAACCAAACTATCATGGTATTCTAATTACATATGGTAGCATAATTTGTTTGTGCATTTACTTACTAGAGTTGTTCAATTAATAATTCTTTTGGAATATTTTCAACGTAAGTTTAATTAAACATTTTGATACACCATACAATATTTAAGACTGTTTTGTTTAAATATCCAGAGAAATGTAACTGCTTTATGTTATATGTAGAGGGATGTCTAAATGTCAGTGTAAGGTACACCCCTAGGGAAATGTAAATTATGAATGAAATGTCTGTTAATGAGAGGTTTGATAGCTAAGGTGTAGTTAAATTGATTAAGAAGACCGTGCCTAATGTAGATCTAGTTCTAAGTTTTTATTTGAGCCGTCTACTCCGTTAGTTTAATCTTTATTACCAGCAGTTATATTAGCGTGCCAAAAAGAATCAAGTTTAGGTAGAGTGGCATATGAGAGATCGATGCTCGCGAGATTATTTATTACGCTTGAGAATCCTCAGGTTAAAATTTTTATTAATGTTACAACTACTAGTGCAGTATTAACTATCTAATTCAGTCTGAGCTTTGGGTATGACATCTATAAATAATTAGATTTTTTTTTGTTCTTACTGTGTCATTTTGAAGCTTCTTGGGACAAATCTTCGTATCCATCGTTGGTAGATATATACTTTGGCTAAAATATTCATCATTGGTGGATATACTTTGGCTAAAAGTAAATCTTCGGATCCATCATTGGTAGATATATACTTTGGTAAAAAAAATAATCTCCGTCTTCATCATTGGTAGATTTGGCTAAAAATAAATTTCCGTATTCATCATTGGTGGATATATTTTGGCTAAAAGTACATCTCCGTATCCATCATTGATGGAATTACTTTAACCAAAAGCAAATACCCGGATCAATTGTATCTGAATTCATTTGAGAAGCTTTGATAAACATATTCATCCTACTTCATGTACTTCAGAGGGTGTTGTCATTTTTTGATCTTCAAGTAAATTTTTCCTTTTACCTAATTTTTAGCTCTTTGAAAGAAGGTTTTTTTCTCGTCGGTTCTTGAGTACTGGACAATAATAAAGTACTGGACCTAAGGAGGCGCTAACAACCCTAAGGTTAAGGAAATAAGGTTCGTGGACCTCAACTGTTTCCGCCCTTTAAGGTAGCTTCCTTGAAGGGTCCAAATCAACTAACCGTGTGACAAGGCAGCCCACCTTTTAACCATCCTTTTTCGTATTTTCTAACCATGGGGTAATGTTAACGACAAAAAATACTGCATTTCAATAGATACCCTTATCTTTGGTACTTAACGTATTGTAGCTTGACTTACCCACTACCTTATTAAAGGTCATAAATTAAACCCGAGTCTGGAGCAAACCTATTCTTTTTATTGTGATGTTTTTCTTTCTTGAAAAAGTTTCAGAAGCCTCCCTTGTTGAATCTTTTATTGCGACCTCTCTTTCTCTAGATGCCGCAAATGCGGCCGGTTGTTAAAGAGTTTTATGCTCTTAAATTTGTTGTCAATGCCTTTTTTTATATTTTAAATCCTCTCTTGCACTGCATCTTCTACAGGGATACGTGATACGTGTCAGGTTAACATAACGTACTAGGCAAATATCAGGTACTTATAGTACAACATAGGCAAATTATCAGATAAATTTAATCGCTGGGAATCGAACCGCATATCCCACTATTAGTGAACATCCTTGGTTTGGGAGGGGGGCTAGAAGGGATGTTCTCAGTTAATAGAGTGGTTTGGCTTGATGTTTATCCCTTGCCACTAGTGTTGGAGAGGATCGATGGTAGCTTTAGAAGCCCGGAGCTCTGAGTGCCCAATGCCATTAAACTACTTAACCCTTTAAGTCGCAGGAGTTAATGTCTGTAGCACGACCTCTCTAAGGACCGCTTCATCCATCTCTTTTGCACTTCATACAATCTCCCGTTCCCTTTAATCTTGGCTCTCAGTCACAGCGTTTTCATTAATCGAAATTCTAAGCTTTACCTCCCACTTCAGATTTATATTGAAAGGCCTTTGTACTTGATTTCCTTTTGGAACCGTTAACTTGTATAGAGGTCATCTAGTTAACCTTTCTATTACACTTTCAAGCAAAATGTACTTTTGTTAATAGGCTTCTTAAATTGGATCAATCTTTGAAACAAAGTTGAAAAACATTGATCTAGTTCTGATATTCCGTGCCTGTTATAAATCATATAAACAACCTTTTTTCTTGTCCTAAACCCAGATATAAAGAAAATAATTAGCGCAACATTTGATAATAAAATACATCATTATCTCAGCTTCCTGTTCAGATAATTACAATGATTAAGACTTAAGAAACAACTTTTTCTGGATTAAGTGCTTACTATCTTCTTTTTGTTTTTGGTAGAAACATCTCCCCCGCAAGGTTCTTGGTAGAACATGATATGACTTGAGGAACTTTGAGTTCATACACGCTGAGTATCTGATAAAGATTAATGTAGAGGATGATTTGCGTATTCAGACCACCTGATAAACTATCTCCTGTTAGATCCTAAATTTCAGGTTCTGTATTTAAATTATTTGCAACAGCGCTCCAAATGGCTAAATAAACTACTAAAAAAGTGCCAAAAAAAGCTACCTCTTGATATTTAATATTTAAGAGAATCANTACTTTAAGTTGCTTTAATCAAAAAGGTTATTATCACAATTCTTGATGTATACAACATGACCTTTAAAATGATGCTTTATTTATCCAGTTGGGGCAACTTCAAATATTTTTCATATTTGAAGGGGGGGGGGATATTTGACATCTGTTTTTCAAATTTTTTGTGTCAAAAGTTATCTTAGAATAGTAAATACTTATTTTTATAAAGAATAAAATTTTCTCGAAAAATTAAAATTAAGACCACTTCTCTCTTGACCAATTTCAAAAATTTGTACCGTTTGAATACAGGGTGCATGGTACGAAATTTTTAATATGATAAATCTTCATTTGAAAACAAGCAGAACTTTTTATGAAGACTAACTTTTTGTCGAAAAATTATATTTTTTTCATTTACACGTATAGGCAACCCAATCGGGGGACACTTAAAACCGAATATTTCGATATTAACTTTTTGATGACATAAATTACTTTTGGATGAAAAATAAAAGAGTTTATAAAGAGTGACATTTATTTGAAAAATCAAAATTTCTACCACTTTACTCTTAATGCAATTTTACAAAATTATAATTTATTGAGTGCAGTTTACATCTAATTAATTTTTTAATACGGTAGTTCTCTATTTGAAAGCAAGCAAAACTTTTTATCAAGAGTAACTTTTGGTCGAAAAATTAAAAATAAACCCACTTTACTCATGTAGCAATTGTAGACTGTTGTGAATTTTGAGTACAGTTTAAATAGTATGAATTTTTAAATATGATAAATCTTCATTTGAAAACAAGCAGAACTTTTTATGAAGAGTGACTTTTTCTCGAAAAATGAAATTTTTGGTCATTTACACCTATTGGCAACCTCATCCGGGACACACTGTATAAAAAATGTTTAGTGTACAGTGTACGTATATTCTTATAGACTTAACTAAGAGTAGAGTATATTATATATTTATATTTGTGAACGGTAGTATGTACAAAATTTGCGGAACCAACTCATGACTAAAACTCTTATGAACAAACAATGATTAATACGTATAAATCATATGTTTTACAATATTAATCACTTAAAATAGTTTCTCATGATGTTAGCAATTTATAAGGCTTAACCATATATATAAATTGATATTTAACAAAAAAAAGAATGTTAACTGTTAAATTATTTCCATAATATTTGTATCTCCTACTTTAAAAAATAATTTGCAATTTTTTAAAAGTCTAATAGATACCAATCCTCTGATAATTTAATATTTAAAAAAAATGTTTTGTTAAGTATTAATTTAGATTTCTGATATTAAATATAGTTGTTGTTTATATATGTTGTTGTCCTATAGTGGATTTGTTTAATGTTATTTACGTCGTTTTATTACCATACTGTTATTATTATCTTAATTTCCTCCTTTCTCTTCTCCATCTCAATCTAAAAATAACCAGAAATAAAACACAACAAAGAACATATTAAATCTTATTTAATTACAAAGATTTATTTAACGTTGTGTAAGATATGCACTTAATACAAGACTTAGGTTTATTTTTTTCTTTTAAGTCTCATCTGACATTTATCTGGAATGTGTATAACGCAGTCCGCTGCGTTCTTACATCTGGGAACCTTGATAGATTTCTAGCTCTTTCTTTAATACCTTTTTTCCATTTACCTTTTTTTTTTGTAAGTCTTAAATTGTTTCTGAAGAAACAAACGCAAACATAATACTGTATAATAGTGGTATGATTTAGTTTGTATTTACCTCTTATTTTCTTTTCTTTTTTATTTTAACTTATTGAAGAAAAATCTATGCTTTGATAGTTGTTAACTCTGCAATGAATTATTGACATAGACAAACATGAAATTATTAAATATTTTATTTTAACTTGACTCTCGTTTATTTATTTATAAGTTTTATTTATTGACTATCATACAAATATTATTTACAATATTAAAAATTATTTTTCTGTAATACATACAACAACGCTGTCGTTTACTTTTGTTTTTTATTAAACGTTTAAGTGTTACTAACATTTAGACAGACAAACAAAAAACACAATAAATATAGGAAATACGTTCTTTAATATGATAAAGCTTGCTTTACTTACTTTGTGCTTAACTTATATATATTGAATACTACTCTTATCTATGTACTACGTACAACTCCAATCTATCTACTCTATCTACTACGTACTACTTCAATCTATCTACTACGTACTACTCCAATCTATCTACTCTATCTACTACGTACTACTCCAATGTATCTACTCTATCTACTACGTACTACTCCAATCTATCTACTACGTACAACTCCAATCTATCTACTCTATCTACTACGTACTACTTCAATCTATCTACTACGTACTACTCCAATCTATCTACTCTATCTACAACGTACTACTCCAATGTATCTACTCTATCTACTACGTACTACTCCAATCTATCTACTACGTACTACTCCAATCTATCTACTCTATCTACTACGTACTACCCCAATCTATCTACTCTATCTACTACGTACTACTCCAATATAAAGAAGAAACACAAACTGTCACTTCACGTAAATTATAATGATTTCAATGTCTATCATCAGTGCCTAAGAACGAACATGAAATTTCGTTTTTGTTATTCCTTTAAGATTACTTCCTTAGACGCTATCATAGGTTCTCTAATAACATTACAAACAAAATTATAGGACTTGAGGAAGCTATTTGCAAGACTAATTTGGCAGACTATTTTAAACTTACATTCAAATATTTGATAATTTACATAAAAATACTCTGCCAATTAGTGTGGCACATAGCTTCCTGGGGTCCTATCACGTATACTTTAATGAAGCTATGCCTTTACAACCCATTATTGATAAAATCCATTTGATTTTCCCCTCTTTTTTCAAATGAGACAAATTTTTTGATTTTTTACACAAATAAAAGTATAAGTTTATCAATTTTTAATACGCGAGACGGTTTAAATTATAATGGAATCATCTTGTTGCTAATTTCCACTAACCTTCCAAATTTCTTAATAATTATACACAGACTTCCAATGATGTTTCTGAGCATGTAGAAGAAAAAATGTAGTTGAAATTATATGGGACCAAAATAAACTACCGTCCAAATTTCATTAAAATGGAAAAAAATCATGAAAGATATTCGTTCTTCAGAAAGATTACCATGCTTCTGTTTCCTTCGGTAATCTCGGAGGCAAGAAGGGAAAAATTAAACAAATTAGACAATAATATGTCGCAAAGGCAAAACATTAATAAAGTACGTGGGGTGGCTATGCGTCCTTCTAATTAGCAGCTTATTTAAACTTATATTAAAATATATTATGATTTCAAAAAGTAATCAATATCACTGTAATGTATATATCTATGTATGTATTATACTTAACTAAGCACTAAAAATCAATATTTTGCTACAAAAAAAAAAAAAAAAAAAAAAAAAAAAAAAAAAAAAAAAAAAAAAAAAAAAAAAAAAAAAAAAAAAAAAAAAAAAACTAT
>KZ651209.1:215086-243910 GCA_001010745.2 Gerris buenoi
TTTTTTTTATTGTTAAGGATTCTCACTTTAGGTTACTTCATTTATTGTATGTCATTTTTTGGAAGACCTTCACACAGGTCATTCCAGATGTGCTTCCCCACCAACCACAACCAACAGATACTTCTTTATACTTTTTAACCCTAGTTTTTTCTTTACTCAGTCTATGTATACGTTTCACTGAAGATAGTCGAAAGACTGAAACGATCGTCTGAATTTATATTTATGTTAATTGTGGTTAGACCAATACATATATTTTAACTTGAACTAAGTGCGTTTTATTCAAGAACTTATATTATCGTAATTAATTTAGTTGTAAGGAAATTAACATTTCCTTGCCTTTGAAAGGAGACATAAAATAGAAAAGTTGATATTATGTATATATTTTCACTATAATTTTCAAATGTTATATTTTAATAAACATTTGTTGAGTTCAATTTTATTTAATTTTTCTATTGAAATAAATTCGTTCTTAACGAAACAAGTTTTTAAGTTGAAAGTTTTCACCGAGTAAAAGATTAGAAATTACTTGTAGAACGAAGTCCCGACTCTTTATAAATTAGACTAATGGATATAGCCCTCAAAAACTGCTGTTTTTAATTTTATTACTTTTTTAATATTTCAATTTTAATTGTAAAAAGACTGTTTAGAAAGAAACTCTTAAGTCTATATAGAATTTTGAATCGTGGGATTAAAATTAAAAGATAAAATATCGCAGGGAATGTGTTAAAGATTAAACTACAAAAACAATGTAGAATAAAAGTTTGACGACTAATTCAAAGCCAAATTATTAACTAACTAACCAATTGGCCAAATATGTGTATTCAGCACAAACGAAGGGTTAGGCAATTTAACAAATAGTTAGTGCAACATTTTTATGGGACTTAAAAAAAACAAAAAAACTAATTTTTTCAGATTTTTACGTTAATTTGTTAAGAAATAGAGCGACATATGCAACTATTAAGGCCACATGGCGCATAGATAAATTGGTACAACGGCAAAACCATGTATATATTTGTATTCATGGCGCCCTCCTCTTAAATTTAACATCCCATGGCGCTTTTTTGTTAAACCATCTTCTTAACTAATTGCATCTTAATAAATATTAAAAATAAAGATTTAATTAAATCGTTCATTATCTTAAAATTAGTAGGGTCTTCAATTAACAGCTCATTTTTGCTCTTATATTTTATTTTAACTTATTAAAACCCAATGGAACGTTTAAGTGGATTTCAGCCAACTTTTGTTAACCACTCCAATTTACTGCTTCGTGTATATTTAGATTAATTAAGGTACTGTATTTATTTTAGTTAAGTACATTAAGTGCGGTTTAGATTCTTCAGCTGTTCTAGAATGAACAGAAGTTTGCTGGAATAGTTAAGCTAGGTCAGGTAGGTAAACATCTGTTATTTGACCTTTGAGCTGAGGCCAGCTGTTAATGTAACAACCCTTGGTAGAGGTAGGGCTATGTATGCATGAAGGGCTAGGGGCCTGTTCATTGATTCTATACATAGAGTACAGAAGGTGAAGAGAAAGGGCTCGTGGCTTTGCTATTCAAACACTGTTTGTTATCTCTATTAACTTGCAGCCCCAGACTGGTATGGGGGAACTCCGTTGAGATAGCATGTCTCACACCCACCATGCTTGATTCTCAAACTACTTATAGAATCCTCTTGTCTTGGTTGGTCACCTTTGCAGTATTATCATTGTATCTGCACAACTTGTTTGTTGAGTTATATAATATAGGGGAGGAACGTCACACACTTGGGTGGATAGTGTCCCAAACATTGCTATAGCCCTACTGTAGTCTCGTTTCCTTGTTTTGACCAATACAGCTGTTATTGTCGGTTTTGTCTAAACTTCGTAACATGCTAATATTTAAAAAATGTTTGACATCTGAATTCTTTTACCAGCGTCAAAACTATAAACAGTTATTATTTGGATTAGTTCCTCCTCAGACTTTATTTCAGTCGATAGCATTAATTATTTAGCTTGTCCTAAAATTTCAAGAATGTTTCTTGTCAATGTTGGAAATCGAACTAAGTTTAGGATGTGTTATGTAAAACTGATTTTACAGCTTTCCAACTAATGTTAAGGATTCCTCAGAGAGTTATTANGTGGAAGGTTGTCCTTTATCTTAGTTCCTTCACATATTGTTAAGTGTGTGTATATAGTATATAAACATTTTGACAATGATTCTGTACTATACTTTAACATTGAGATATCCTACGGCTGATGTTATAATTTCAGTAACATAATTGGTAAATTCAATAACATAAATATGATAGCATTTTTTTCGTGGGGAGACAATTTCTTAAGCTCTATTTCTCTATTATTTGATTCCCCCATTTCTTACATTGCATTAAATGATTTCAGCCACAGAAATGTGATTTTGGTCAGAACTCTGTTTGGTTATTCTAATTATCTTTTTCCAGAGGTATGACAACATTAAAGATATGATATGTTTTGATTCCAAGACCTAGGATATAGTAGTTCCTGTTCGTATTGGTTTAAGCGTCAGGGCAATCTTTAATCCTTTAGTGCGTCTCAACACCTACTAGATTGTGGCAAGACAGTCTTTCCCAGTAGCAAGGAAGCTCGGCGACTCGAGGAGGCTTGGACCTGCGCTTTGTGCCCCGGGGGAAGGTGTTCTAGCCTGAGCTTCTAGCCTCCCACCCCAACCCTTGGTAGCTCCCGCCTCTTCATGCTCAGTCCGTTTTCACCGGTCCTTGGTACCGCACCGAAATACCGCACGCTCTTAACTAAACGCCGGCAACAACAAACACGCAATAGCGCGAATTTCAAAGTGCGTCATATTTTTTTTTTTTTTTCCAACAGCGAACATCCACCATCAATGTTTTTTTAATAAATAAATATTTTTCTTTCTCAAAGTGATCTGTGATAAAAAGAAGTGCGGTTTAGAAACTAAACAAAATTATCATCATAATTTTGTATAAACAGAGATTAAAATTATTTTTTGGTGTCAAGTGTCAGTGATTTTTCTGGTGATCAGGGCGACCAACGAACTTCGCTCGTTGACATTTGTTGGATTATATTAGACCTGTTCTTTATCCACCTGTATTTGTTCAAAGAACAATAGTGTTTGGCCGTGGCGGGCCACGCATGGTCCAGACAGCATCTAGAAATGACTTGTGCGCCCTGGACGACTACCCCAACCAACAGGACATGGACTTCTGGGATATACTTAACAGTATCATCAAAGCCCACGATTTACAGGTACCCTTGTTTTGCTCAATCGCTGTTTAGGATAATTTTAGACTAACATTATTTTTGCAGGTTTCATTTTAAGATGAAAACAACTGGGTCTTATGTTTAAACTCCCTATGTTTAGAATAAAATTCGACTTTATTCAGTGTCACGCACCTTTGAGAAGACGAACAAATAAAAATACGACTATCTTATACTTGAATTATTGTTTAAATGCTGTTATCATTCCAAGTTTTAAAGTATTCGTGCGAGCGATGCACGCCAACATTTGTGTTTTTAACAGTACAAACTTAGAATTTTAGTTAATATTCACGGGCCCATTGTATTTGGCGAGGGCAAAGTTGTGTAGGGAACATTTTTGTCTACATTGATAAAAATGTTATTAACAGTTGTGTCAAACATATTGTATATTAATGAGAAAGCTCGCTTCGTATTATTTGTCTCTTTGTATATTGTCTCTTGTAATATTTAAATTTAAAAAAATGTCCTTTTTGCGTTTTTTCGTCATATATGTGTTAGTAAAGAAAAGAATTCACACCTAAATATATTTTGCTATAAAGAATCTATGTATTGTTATTGGATAGTGCAATTCATTTAATTTAATTTTTCGCCACTTAATTAAACTATAAGTTTAAGATTAAATAAAATGGTATTACAATAACATTTAAAAGCTTAAATGCAAAGGAAATTGAAGTGGATTTTCTTGCATTTCGTTTCTCAAATGATCAAACTGAGCTAAGTGACGTATTACATGTCTGGGGTTTATGCATAATGTATACAGCAGTACAAAGCATAAAGTTCGCAGAAGACTGAACTCCTTCCTTATGTAGTTTACATGACAATAAAGGTTTAAAGATATCTTTGACATCTTATCTCCTTATCACCTTCATATTTTTTTATCTATTCACTCGCCTTGTATTGTGTATTTCAACTGAAACTAATTTTAAAGAATCATCCTTAATAAGTTAATCTATGAAAAAGCAACACTTTTGTGTTTAGATAAATATTTTTGGGTTCTTTACGTTTCCTTAATATCTTAGCTCATTGGAGATTCAATTCTAATAATTTAAGCTTTACTTTGTCGTGAGGATGATGTACGAAAGAAATACGAGATACAAACGACGATATCAGGTAGCTGTAAGTTATGTGAGGATTTTTTTGAAGCTCTAATGTCTTGTCAACTGCTTGTTTAATGCAGCCACGATTAATATCGATAGCGCATTCCATGATTGACAAAGTGCTTTTAAATTGAGGAATCTTTGTAACAATGGAGATCAGATGGAACTCATCCATCTGATAAGAGAATATAAATATATCCTTTGACACTTTATCATTGTTTTGTAAACAACATAATACTCTTAGCAAAGAGGGAATCTTTTGCCATCTTATTTACTTCTCGCTTGTTAGATCATTTTACCTTCTCTTATATACGTACTTTATAAAGAGAAAGTATTTTACTACGTTTTTATTAACTTGGTTTCTTGTTTGTTTGTTTGTTTGTCTGGTACAAATCTTGCAATCGAATTTTAACTAACATCCCTAGTAGCTAGACATTTAAAACTTTCAGAACAGCTCAGAAGTAATTTTTCAGCAGAATTTAATTCGTTTTCAGCAAATTTGCTGAATGAAAAGNTTCATTACCCTGAACATATTCGGCTAGTTTGCCTTAAACACAGTTCTCAAATCTTGTCCTCTCTATGCATCTTTCAAATATCTTCACTTTCTTCTTACCTTCAAATATTAATAGAAATTTCACTTTTTTTTATCCTCATATTTTCAATTTTGTTTAATTAAAACACGTCGAATATTTAAACCTTAAATAGCATCTTGGAAAAAGAGCATTCCTTTATTGAGTGCTTCTATATCATGATTGATAATACATTATTGCATAATCTGCATAATAACATGTGTATAAAATTTTTAAACAAAGGATAAAATCTGCTGAAATCATTAACCTTCCGTCGTGCGTTTTTTCGATTTAGTCAACGTTGATTACCATTTTCCTTGGTACTTTAGACGTTGTCGCATCTCACCAAGTTTTAGAGCATCTTCAGGGGAGCACAGTACATGCTCAAACAAATTAGATTAATTCGAATATACTCTGTGAGATAAATTATCAAATTGTTTATGGACCGGTGCGGGGGTCTATTTTTCTCTGTATGTCTCCCATAATTGTAATTTGAATTATTTAAAAATTAAATTTAAGTTTAAGTCTTTAATTTAAGTTTATTAAGTTTCATCACACGTTTTTTTTTTTTTTTTTTTTTTTTTTAGATTATTTGACCTTTTATAAGAGTATTATAATTCTTACGCGAAAATACAATATTTTACGTTATACTTGTTGGAAAATTTTACTGTGACGCATTTATTTTTACTACTGATTAGTATGCCCTCTTCTTAACAAATACTACAGGGTGATGTTATTTCTTTTAGTTATCTAATTATTTTAAAAATTAATTTTGAGTTACAGAGACATTATTTTGAATAAGAATTTACATTTTTTAATCTTGAATTTATCTCAAAATACCTGTCATAATTAGTAATAATTATTAGCATTTCCGTGCTGTTTTTTTTTTACTTCATTATTAGTGATGTATTTAATTATTTGTTCAAAAAAATAAGGAAAAAGTCTCTTTTAACTGTCATTTAAATAGCTTTTATGCAATTCCATTTTTATGGTAATTTAATAGCAGTAACAATTCTTTTGTTGTAAAAGAATTGAGTTGTTATTTATTATAACTTTTAAAGTCACCTGAACATCATAAAAAGGAAGAGCTTCATTTATTGCTATTGTTATTTAAATTTACAAAAAGAGAAGATAATTATGTCCTATAGCATTTAATTTCTGATACTAAGTATAAAACAATATTATTTTTGAAGACATTAAAGTAAGATTATTTTTATAGTATGGTACACAACACATTATATGGGTATACATCCTTATAATATATCTTATATTTAACAATGAAATTTAATTTTTGAAGATATGATTATTTTTATATTATGGAACATAAATAATAATTGTAAAGTTACTTCTTTTTGTTACAAAAATTATTTATTAGACTACCTATATCATAATTTATTTTTGGAATTCGAAATATCAATCAAAATTTAATTTGGTGGATCAGCTTTCGATAGATTTAAAGTGCTTTCTCTTCTTTAAAGATTCCATGTAACCTTACAGATCCAATTTCACGAAAGAGGTTCACTTAAATTTGGTCTTTATTGATAATGATAGGCTCTGTGTTTCCCCTTGAACCGAATGCCAAACTTAAAAAAAAATTATTTATGAGATTTCCGTTATGAAACTAAAGATAGTCGTATAAGTCCCTCATGTCTTCTAGTATGGGAGCCAGCGCCAGCATATCCGTGAACCTTTTTTCGGTTATCAATGAATGGAGGGTTGCACGAGGACTTGGGTTCGATACCGCGCCACGATGCTCTGATTTACATGGCTTACTAATTAATGATCACACCACACTCATTTCGGCGGTATGGTGAGTGAAGTGGCTGAACTCTCGCTCTCTCTCTCTACCACTGGGGTAGCAAAATAGGACCAATAAGGGCCTAATTACTATGTTCGAACAAGTGGTTCGTCCTTACTGTCTAACCGCAATCACTTTCACTACCTAAAGGAAGCAATATTGTCTTTTATCACGTTTTGTTCCTAGTAACTCTATTTGCAGTTCTTTTTTTCGTCTCAATCGTCGCTTATGTAGTTTACATGACAATAAAGGTTTAAAGATATCTTTGACATCTTATCTCCTTATCACCTTCATATTTTTTTATCTATTCACTCGCCTTGTATTGTGTATTTCAACTGAAACTAATTTTAAAGAATCATCCTTAATAAGTTAATCTATGAAAAAGCAACACTTTTGTGTTTAGATAAATATTTTTGGGTTCTTTACGTTTCCTTAATATCTTAGCTCATTGGAGAATCAATTCTAATAATTTAAGCTTTACTTTGTCGTGAGGATGATGTACGAAAGAAATACGAGATACAAACGACGATATCAGGTAGCTGTAAGTTATGTGAGGATTTTTTTGAAGCTCTAATGTCTTGTCAACTGCTTGTTTAATGCAGCCANCCGAAATAATTAATTCGGCTCAAAATAAAACTAATGAATTAATGTCATTATCAAAAGATAAATACGAACTTACATACGGGAAGTTTATTATTTTTTTCTTTATTTATTATTAAAATCCAACAATCGTAAACTATGTACGGTACGCAACTCGTGCGAAAACGGAATTTTGCATTGCTCGTGTGGTTTTACTACCCTCGTTGTCGCTCGGGTGCAAACTCCTCACTCGCACGCAAAATGCTACTTTCCGCACTCGAGGCGTAATGTACTATTACGCATCTGTAGACGCGTATATTATTGTTAAATTATGTTTTACTTCACTGGCATTCATACCCAGATTAAGTATTAATATTGTGACAGTGATAATTGAATTGTAACCAGGAAATGTTTATATCTTTGTCTTTGTCACATAATTTTCAATGTGTGGTGAACTCCCAGGGGTTGTGAATTTCCCTCTAGCCATAAATATTTACTGTGTTTAATAATAATGTACCTCACTTTTAACGATGATATATGTGCGTTTAAAACCACCTGACTGTTGAAAGATCTATGAAGACTTCCAGCATAATATGATCAGCATGTTATTATATTTATAACATGTGTTCTTCTTAGATATTTTTGATATTAAACCATGGAATATGTCTTTAAAGAAATGTGAACCATTATTTTATAGTCTAATCAGTTTGAGGAAACTCCTGTTCCCCGAGCAGGATTATGTTAAAACAACCAGTGCCGAGAAAAAATATCTGTTAAGACTTGCAATGTCAATTCAGCTAGCAGAATTACTTGCTCCTTTAGCCCGATATTTATATTGAAACTTTTAAGATCTCTTGAATATCTGTGATCACTTGCCTAAAACGGTGTAAACTACATTTTAAGATTATCCCTATAAAAAATAAACTTGCTTTACGTCTTTATAAATACATTAGCTTTCATCTTTTCATTATAACACTAGAGATAAATACTTGAAGTTTTTTATGCTAATTTGCTTCTCAGAAGTAATTCTGTTTAATTAAATCCAAGAAAGCGTCTATTTATGACATTGACCTTAATTTAACCTTGCATCTTTTAAATGAATAAAATCCTCCAAAGAAACTTTTAAAGCCATTTAAATATAAGTTATTTGTTTTTTTCATCTGGGGGTTGGTTTGGTATATTTTGGTTTTAAATTTCCTAATGTTTTAAAAACTCATTATTTATGCATTCAAAGCTTAAAACCCATACTTTTCAATTATAAGTTGTGAAACTTGTTGGACTTTTTATTTCTTCTTCTCTCAAATTAATAATTTTTTTCTGATTTAAAGTTTTAAAACTTTTCAAATTTTGTTAAACAAATTAGATTAATTCGAATATACTCTGTGAGATAAATTATCAAATTGTTTATGGAGTTAGGGAAAAATTAGCTAAGGAACGAAATACGTATTAAAGAAAAAATAGTTATAACATAATAGTATAAAAAAGTATGCATGCAATTTAAAGGGTCCAAAAGTCTCCCCCTTCTCTTAACCTTATTTGAACGGGTTGAGATAAATTAATGAAACTTGGGGGATCCGTGCCATGTAAAGGTAAGTTTGTTTTAATGCAATCACGCACTAGGGGCAATCACCACTTTGCCCCCAGGTTACTCACATTCAAAATTTCAAATTGGAGTGTATATTTTTGATAGCATATTTGGATTTTACGGTGAAAAATTATAAAATTTTACTTGAAACTTTTTTCAATATTTTGAAAGATATAGGAATAACTTCCGAAAATAGTATAAAAAAAAACCGCAATTATATCGTTGTAAAATCTAAACGGTTTGAGATATTTTAATGAATCTTGGGGGTCCGTACCATGTAAAGGTACGGAATATTTTTTGGCACCCATCTATTAGGGCATTGATCACGATTGAAAGTCGGCAGTTATCTTAACCACTACACAAGAATATTATTCTTGTTAGAGATACGGTAATCGAATCGAGTATAGCGAGCTTTCTACATTACACGAAATATGCTCGGTGTGTGTGTGAGTTTTTGAATCTTACGAAGATTAAGTGAGTAAAAGTTGACTAATTTTGATTAAATCTGGTACACATGTTGATTTTACCAATGCTCAGGACGAGTTTGTTGGACAACGTTGTCAGCCCAAGCGTTCGCGTAAACGTAAGCTTCAAATTTAAAATTGGAATTTTAGGACGGAAAATAAATTCTAACTTTATCTATTCGATGAGACGAACATTTTTTTCAAATAAAATTTTATAGTAAAACGAACAGCGACTCCGCTATGAATTAATTAAGATCGTTAAAACTATTAAAGCGAACCTAAACGGTTAAAGTAGAGTAAGCAACGTTTTTACCGATATCTTAAGAAACGATTTTAATAAAACTACATCATACTATGTGTAAAGTACAATTGAAACAGGCATGTAAAATTTCAACTTAATACAAGCAGAAGTTTTTGCATAGTAAAGTCATACATTTTATAATTATTGAATAGCAGTTTGTGTGGTTAGAGTAATCGTAAGAATACAGGGTGGTTCCCTTACTTCTAGCCTCTTTACTACTACCATACCCTTTATCTATCAACTCTTATCTATGAGTCATAATTATCTATTTTTCCAATATTCAATTCATATTTATTATTTATTACTATACGCTCGCTTCAATGATAGAGCAACGCGATGCCTAGTTTACAAAAGTACTTATCGTATAAATGATGCGTGTATTATATTTGACTTTTTTTTACTAAATTTATATTTTATTGATTGGATATATTATTTCATATTTATATTTATATATATATGCGAATACATTATAATACGAAGAGGTATAAGTTTGCAATGTTGTTAGACAAGTAGGAGTGCAGGTTGGACGAGCAGGGGAGTTGTCCACCCCTGGCTGTGTTTATGTCTAGAGTTCTAGAGGAATGCGCTGCTAAACCTGTTGATACTTGCGAGTTCATTACCCTGAACATATTCGGCTAGTTTGCCTTAAACACAGTTCTCAAATCTTGTCCTCTCTATGCATCTTTCAAATATCTTCACTTTCTTCTTACCTTCAAATATTAATAGAAATTTCACTTTTTTTTATCCTCATATTTTCAATTTTGTTTAATTAAA
Source organism: Gerris buenoi (assembly GCA_001010745.2). NCBI lineage: Eukaryota > Metazoa > Arthropoda > Insecta > Hemiptera > Gerridae > Gerris > Gerris buenoi. Next base: position 225,500 of record KZ651209.1, read on the forward strand.
ACACGTCGAATATTTAAACCTTAAATAGCATCTTGGAAAAAGAGCATTCCTTTATTGAGTGCTTCTATATCATGATTGATAATACATTATTGCATAATCTGCATAATAACATGTGTATAAAATTTTTAAACAAAGGATAAAATCTGCTGAAATCATTAACCTTCCGTCGTGCGTTTTTTCGATTTAGTCAACGTTGATTACCATTTTCCTTGGTACTTTAGACGTTGTCGCATCTCACCAAGTTTTAGAGCATCTTCAGGGGAGCACAGTACATGCTCTAAGGAATGTATAATGTTGACGTTGTTACTCTCTCAGAACAACATGTACTCATTCTGATAATGTTCTCAATGTTGACTCTTTAGAGAGTACAGTACCATGTTCTAAGGAGAGTACAATGTTGACGTTGATCTCCCTCAGAACTACATGTTCTCAATGTTGACGTTAAGCACCCAGAATTGAGAGCATTTTCAGACGTCATGTTGTTTTAAGGAAATAACAAGTTTACGTTGTTACTATCTTACAACAACTTAAACTCCCCTGAAGTTGTTCCTAACACTCGGTGTGAAACGTCAGAAAATTGAAATTATTAACAGCATTTAGGGCAACTTCAGAGGAGTGCAGTGTATGTTATTCTAAAGAAATTACGATGTTGTTCCCTCAGAAATCATGGACTCACTACCCTAAGAATGTTCTCAATGTTGACTATCAACTCGTGGTCAGAATCAATGATATTTAATTTAGTGATTAGTCTGTTCCTTTGTATTTTATAGGCTGTAATAAGATGTTTGTTTTGTTTTTTTTTCACTTATTAATTATTCTGTAACCGTCTGTTAAATTATTATGCATTTTTTTTATTCCTTTTACATAAATGTTTGGTTTATTAATTTAATCTAGTCATTTTTCAAGTTATTAATTTATTAAAATATTCATATTTTTGTATTTTCTCCTTTTCATTAATATTCTAAGCTTGGACTAGAAATATTTATTTTATAATTATGTCCCATAATAAATCATCATTAATTTAACACTGAGATGTAGATAAAGAATCAAATTGCTGCTTTTTTAAGGAATCTTCTATTTTATCCTTATTTATATTATTTTATTTTGTTTTTGTTAAGCAACAATTTTTAATATCTGGTGTACATAAACATCAGATACTATAAGGCGTAAAATTATAACATATTTGATGTTCTTAGCTGTAAAGTTAAGCTAAGGTATTGTCAAATGAACTATTAGTACATTAAAAAAAGTTATTAGACATTTTTTAATGTGGAATGTTTCGTGTCTTTTTAGCGAATTTTCGGACTGCAATTTAACTATTGCAATTGCTACAAAATGTTTGTAATGCGAAATTTTTAAAATGTTTGCCATGGAATTACGTTTTAGGCCATTCTTAATCGATTCCTGAAATTTAACATGTATGTTACACATAAAAAATCCAAACAAATGTTAAAATGTCAATAATATCACAAAAAGGATGAATTCGTTGGCCAGAATTTTGGAGTCCATCTAGGTGGGGTCAAATTTTGACATTTTAGGATCAATAGCATAAATACGTTCGGTGCTGTTTTTCCACCTTTACCCCCCCCCACCTTTATAATATAACAACAATTTTTGTACTCTTAAAGAGCCAACGACATGCATCTTGAAGGGTATAATATATAGATGCATATACTATTTTGACTTGTGTACCCTGTGAACCAAATGTTTTTTTTTACCGATCTAAATTCTAGACCAAAATTTTCCTTTATTATTTTTAGCCAATAATACGCAGATTTCTTTGAGAATTCGCTCATTAAGCCGTGGTGCATGACTGTTATTATTTTTTTTTTTTTGTTTGTTTGTTTGTTGTTGTTTTTTTTTGTTTATGGTATTTGAAATAGGCTTTGTTTGGGAATATATTATGTAGAAACTTTCGTACTTTTTTGTCATTTATAATTTAATATTGGAAAAAAAGGAATTTATAATTTAGATCCAAATTTGCGCTTGCATTGCTTGCCAAGTTTGGTAGTATTTATTATTTTGTTTGGTTGCAAGTACGTAGTAAATCTAAACTGATATAGAATTGCGAATTCAGAGAAGCCGAAGTTAAAAAAAAAAAATCGGCATTCTCCCTTCTTAATTTTGATTTTTCCATCTCTACCAACCATCGACTTATTTCTCCTTTGAAGAAAAAAACAGTACCTCCTTGATCTACTTTATTATTTATTGAATTTCCCATTTTTATTTCATCCTTTGATCTTTAACCTATATATTCTTATTGTCTCTCTTATATTTTCTATTATTCCAACATTGTTGTATTTCCCTTTTGTGATATGTGTTTATATATTTTTGTGTGATGGTTTTCTACTTCTAATCTTCAATTCTATATATTTTTATATAATATTTTTCGTCTTATTTCTTATATACATATGTATATATATGTCATTCCTCGAATTCTCTTTCCTTTCCATTTTTTTTCTTCCAAATTATCTATATTTTAATATTTCTTCCTCCCAATAAATAAAATATTGAAATTGAGTTGTCTTGATTCTTCGTTTGCGAATTGTATGTGAACTTTTTTTTATTATTATTATTATTTATATTTTCGTGTCATTTTGAATACTTCAGTTGACTTGACATTTTGAAAATTGCATTTTTCTTGGCATTAAATTTAGATATTTTTTTAAGCTGCTTAATGAAGCCTGTTTGTGAAATATTGATTCATGTCGTAATATATCGCATCCTTTTGCTTTTTATGTGGTTACCATTATCAATAACAATTAAACTTTATCATGAAAACCCATAACTACTAAACAAATAGAAATGATGCCTTTTATATGGTTGCCATTATCAATTATAATTAAAATTTACCATGAAAACTCATAACTACAAACAAATAGACTCGACGAAGCAATTATGTACAAGGGAAATTTTAGTATGATCAGTTTCGTACTGATTTCTCTATTTGACAAACTGTGTCAAATTTCAATGAAATGTTTTCTATTGACTTACAATTCTTATAAAACTTAATAAGTAATCACAATTTATATTTTGTGATTTTAATTTTTAGTTTACCTATAGTCATTAGAAATAGTTAATCTTTATTTTTAGCTGTTCCTTCTATTTATTTTTTAGCATGTTTGGCTATTGTATTAAATATTCTAGTGCTCCAGTTATAATAATTTAATAAAGTGAGTCTCAATTTGCGAATATTTCCCTCTTATTTCAAATTATCATTAAAACTTCTGTTATCTAAATTTACTCTTTACTTTTCAAACTTGTTTCACCTCTATAGTAAAGCTCAGCTTGTAGTTCTCGACGCTCGAGTTTGTTTTAACTCTAAAAACGAATTCTCAGATAAAGTTTAAAATTACCTTGGACTCAGGTATAAATTATCCTAGCAAGAAATACCTTTCTCAAAGGTATAAATCTTCTTAACGTCCTGTCTATCTCATTCGGTAATAAATTAAAATATGATTTAACTTGTTTTTCACTTCATTTTGGCATAAATACAACTAAATTCAAGTTTAGAATTCATTTTTAAACACTTGTATTATTTTTTTAAGAATAAAAATATTTTTTGTTTTATTATCTTTCACATTTGGGTTTACATGTATTTATAGTTTTTTTTTTCTTTTTTTAGTTTTTTTTTTTTATTATTATTAATTTTCATTTGTTTAGGTTTCTTTATTATCGGCCTAGGGTTAAATTGCATTAATGGAATTTATGAATAATTTTCCATTTTTATTCGTTGTTTATTACTCACGCTGTGGTTATGTGGTGTTGAATGGATTTTTACTATGAATGATTAAATGATTAAATCAGTGGGTCAAGTCAGACATTCTGTCTTCAAGGTAGTGATTTGAAATGTTCTTGTGAATTTTAATATTCAATTCCACTGGTATTATTTATGAGGGTTATCATTATGAATACTAATTCTTCGATAGAAAGGGTAATTTGTATTATGGCTGATTTCCGTCTTGTTTATTACACCTTTCACTGTTTCATGTATGTCTCTAATATATTTTCTATTTTGATAAAAGGACTTATTACAGAAAAAAAGTTTCACGTTAAGAAAGAATTGTAATGATTGTAATGTTATAGACTTGTCACCTGTCACTTTAATAATTCAGAATTATAATATTTAAATATAATATGTAGCTAGTTTTAAACCCTAGTTTCCGGAGTTGATGTCATAATGAAGTCTTCCAATGATGATACTAACTAGTTTACACTGTACTTAAAATTGCAATTTTTTCTATATAAACGTGACGGTACAACACCAGGTTCGATTCCAAGCCGTGGAAGAGTCATTTTTACTCTAAATATTGATGAAATTATCCATTACAATTAAAATAACCCCGATAAATGGAAACCACTAATAAATTGAAAATTCTAGATCAAGTAATTATGCCCTGGTGCATGAGAAAGTTTGGTAAGAATTGCATCCGATAGATTTTTGGCAGTAATTTTGGTGTTAATTTAGGCAAATTAACACACAAATATCATTACAATACTGGGTATTGTAATACATATAAGCATAATATGCAATATATTTAATAACAAATTGTATTATTATTTTCTTCTAATTCTCGATGATGAACTCTATAAAATCCTTGAAGCAGATTCTTAACGAACTTATTAAATTAGATTATTATTTTTATTTATTTATTTTCCGACGCTTCTATTTCCTGTAATGATATATCAAAACTTAATTTATTTCAAATAATATTTTGAACTAACATGTTTATATTTATTAACTTATTCTTTCTTCCGTATTCATTTTGAAACCGCCATTAAATAATAATCAGAATGATAAACGTTAAATATTATCTACTTTAAAAATCACGTATTTAATATTTATTTAAGAGTGAATATTTTATGTATTGGATCGGCCAGACCTTGCGCGTGGCGTCCTTGCAGCGACGAACCTATGAATCAGCTCGCATCGGGATAAATAAAAAAATTAAAAATGTGGCGAGACGAAAAAAAAAAAAATAAAAAGCAATATTACAACATCTCTGTCAATACAAAGGAGTCCTAACTGTTCCACACATGACTAAATGCTTGGTACGACATCGTTTTTGCGTCCTTTCCACTTAATATATGGATGTTGCAACGCTCATCTCATTGCAAACTTGACATAAATAACTCACTACGAAGGGTGAAAAAAAGCATCAGATTTATATCATACATATTTATTAATTTTAATGTATTTTAAGTGTTTTTTTTTTTTTTTTCTTTATACGTTTTATGCGTTAGTTGTTTTGAGATATATATCTATCTTATAAACTCTCTTTTATGAAATAGAATCGTCAAGTTTAACAAAATTTATTGCTTACATTGTGGGATTTTAGGGTTTATTGGTATATATTAGTTTTGGGTGACGATGTGCCTGCTAACAACTCTGACAAACTTTCTCATATACGAGTTCATAATTACTCAACCCAGAGTTTTCCATTTATTAGTTTATAATTACATTTAATTATTAATAAACATTCAATAATAATTAATTATGGAATTTTGATATAAATATATCATAAAAATGAATATTTTTATTTATATTTATATTACATTATATTTCGTCAAAATCGGCCCAGTAGTTTACGTTCTATGGCATCTGCACAGACAGACGACAGGCAGGCAATTTTTAAAAAACCCCTTTTTTGGACTCATGGGACCTCAAAATGTGTAAATCTATTAAAATCGAATTTTCGCGCCATCATAATACTCTTTATATGAGGAAATAAAAAAAAAGTGAAACTTGATGAAAATCAACTGAACAATGTTTAAACCATAAATCACATGGTTTTAGACATGCCAGGATTACGATAAAAGGAATCTATACTCCTGAGAGTATCCATTCGTAAAAGAGGAAATAAGCTATGTAATTAAATGTATTGCTGTCAATTTTGGGATTTGTATATTCAAATTGACTTTTGACCTTTTCAAAGTTTTGACCCCTCGCTTTTTTGGAGCCTTGGTGCTAATAAATGGAGACTGCTTTAAGACTTTAGAAGATCAATTGGACCTTAAAATCAATAATCCCTGAAAAAATTCTACGTTTATTAATGTTCCCCTTAAGCCTCGTCCAGACTGCCAAACCGAACAGAGTAAACGAGCCGAGCATTGGTCTCTGTGCGTGCTCAGTCTAAAGTGCGCCTGCGCATTTCTGACTAGGCATGCGCAGAGACCAATGTTCGGCTCGTTTCCTATGTTCGGTTCGGAAGTCTGAACGAGGCTTTACAATTACTTTGCCAGTATGTATAGTATAAATAATATGACAAAATATTGTTCGAGTTGGTATAGTTTTTAGTTGAAAGCAAAATAGAAGAAGAAGTTAACAAATGATGCACGTGTCTCAAGCATGAGAACAATAGGAGTGATTGGATCTAGTATTTATTTGTCTATTTTAACCAGTTTCTATGTACTCGAAAACGAATAATTGTAATTAGTGTCTAAGCTAGGAATGTTTTGCCGATGTATTCATATCCGTTCACCTCTAATTATATTCAACTGTCGTTATATTTATGTTTCCCAACGTCATTTTTGATGTTCAAAATCACTCACTGTTAATGTCTGACAGTCAAATCGACTTAACTGTATTAAATAATGATTTTATTCCCAGCTTGAGTTTCCTCTCTCTTATTGTATTATTGTGTTTTTAACATGTTTCTATCTAAATCATTTTCTTTGGACATGACATTTAAATTGTTTTTATCGCCTTATTTACATCAGTAGTGGTTTAAATTGTACTGCTCGGATATTAAATTTTTTTCATGCTTACAAAATGAAATGTGACGATTCTTTAATTCTAATTACTATAGTGAAGAAATCTTTTACGACGTGGATTTTATTGAAAAAAAAAAAATAAATAAAAATAATAATAATAAAAAAACCATATTTTTCCATATTAAAAATTACACAAATTCAATTAACAATAAAAAACCAAAAGTCACTAATTATTGATAAATTCCTCTACACAGTAGTTTATTCAATTAAAATCTGCTGCTAAACAACTGGGTAAAACAAATTTAACAGATTATATGCTTAAAAGATTTTAGTTTTTGGAAAGATGGATGCCAACTTACGTATTAAAGATCTTATTAATAACTGGTATAATTTATAAAAGTTGTCTTTTTTTAGTTTTTTGCGAGTTTTCCACAGGAGAATATACACCGTATTACTTCGAATTTAAGGTGCTCACTTTTTACTTTTTATTTTAATGCGCATATTTAGCATTTGGATTAAATTTGAAGCATATTTATACTTATATTATATAATATTTTTCCCCATATTTAAGTGCGGCTTAAATTCAAGGGAGGCTTATATTCGAATATACTAAGTAGAATATGTATAATCTTATTTCTGATCATTTCTACCAAAGCTTACTTTTTTTAAGTACCAATTTTTATTGAAAGAGGCATACACGTTGTAAATTACAATCAAGCGCATAAAAGTGCGAACGGACGAATATCTTCTTTTTTCATGACAAGAACACGTACAAAAGAAAGGCTTGTTGGCGAAGTTGTTTTTGCTGAAACACAAAGGACAGGTGCAATGTAGAAGGAACAGGTTAGGACTGGGCGGATAAACAGATAAAAAGTGGATAAAGATCCAGGTATTATTGCTCAACGGCTTGAGAACTTGAACTCTTCGAGTGTACTTCACCATCATCTTGATAATGATAAGCACTTTGGTAATGCCTATTAAATTCCACGAGCTTTACTCTTCTTTTTACAAACAATACTCAAAATACTCTTCAGACAAACAACACCCTAAGTCTAATCTACTAACAGTTAAGTGCAACTTATAAATGTATTAGAAAACGAATCATGAAAATAAAACATTAATGTATACAGTTACTTCTGTAATTATATAATTCTTATACACGTTTACAACCAATGCATTAATGAGAACTCGAACTCTTCGAGTGTACTTCACACTTCACCAACATCTTGATAATGATAAGCACTTTGGTAATGCCTATTAAATTCCACGAGCTTTAGTCTTCTTTAGACAAACAATACTCTAAATGCTCTTCAGTCAAAACAACTTTCTAACCCTAAGTGTAATCTACAAAGTTAAGTGAAACTTTTTAAAGAAAAAACTACATTAATTTAATGATTAACTTCTGTATTAACAAAGAAGAAATTATAACCAACCAACCAATGCATTAATCATAATGTGATTTTGAATTTTCGACTGAGATTTTATGTTATTAGTCCTGACGATTCAGTTGATTTAGCCGAATAAAAAAGCGAATAACTCCATGCTTGCCTTGAGTCCACATATAATCAGAAGTCATGGACGCGCTCGCACTATGGAACTACAAAACACACGTATTTTACTTTATGTTAGTGGTTAATAGTTAATGTTAAGGTTAATGTTTGTACTTAAGACGTTTTTTATGAAATTTTGTAAACTTTACGGTAAAAACGTTATTTCCTCTATTTTAAACGTTAAGGTCTTTAATAGTTCTAGCGTCCATTAAAACGTCATAGCGGTGTTTGTGGTGTGTAAAAAAAAAAAAATATTTAAAAAGTGGTTGTCTCATTCTGTAGATGAAGTTAGAATATTTCCCCGTCCTAAAACTCCAATTTTACATCTGAAGCTTACGTTAACGCGAGCGTTATCCGCGAACACTTTGGCGGATGACGTTGTCCAGCGAACTCGTCCTGGCCATTGGTAAAATGAACATGTGTACCTAAAGATCGATCATCTTTTTAATATTTTTTTCAGATGATGCTTACTTGTAAAAACATTACGGAGTTATTCTAAAAATATCTAAGTTTTGATTCTTTATAACGGTTTACATTTGTATTAGTTACTCTCTTCTTTGTCAATGATTCTAATAGTACTTAGATTTTCAATTTGAAACATCAGTAAGCCGTTACCTCGTTAAATCTGTGTTTAGAAGCGGTCGATTTGGAACAGGTTAGAGGTTTGTCTTCTTTGAAAGCACTTTGTCTTTTTATAAAGACGTCAATCCAGTCGCTATTTCTTTACTTGCTGTTCTTAGAAGTTGAATTTGAATCTTGTCTCTAGACAATAAACCAGACTTACTATTAATAATATCTGTGATCATTTAATCATCGTACTTCTAAGTAAGTTGACAAGCCCTGTTTTCATAAGCACTTTCGAAGACAATATCGCTTCGAATTCCTTGGTTAATATTGTTATTTTTTTTTTTTTTCACTTATAATTGGCACTGCAATGCAGAGGTTGTGCAAAGTTTGAACTGATTAAAATAATAAATTTAAAAATATCTGTTAATGTCAAGCCATATTGTCATTGTTTTAATTTTGTAACGAGTTATACTACAAGAATGGTATACACCATGTGAATATGATTGAAAATTGTCTAGTATTACATTTTAAGTAAATTAATTTTTATAAGCCATTTGATAGAAATTACAATTTGGTAGAAATTGCAGAAAATGTGATGGTTTTAATTGATAATTGACTATTTTATCTTGTACTAACTAATGCTTAGACATCTAATATTAGCAGGAACATCGAAGTTTACTATAATTTATTATTATTAGACGCCAAATCCAAAATGACTAATGATGGTATACTATGATTAAGTATGTTCATGTTCTCACTATACTATTTCCATTGCCTTGTCCGGAGGTGATATACATTTTCGACCTTGTTAGTTAGTTTAGCGTATATCTGACTGACTTACGTTAATAGTTGTTATATTATCATCCTCTACAACACATTTAGCAGAATGATTTATGTTTTCTTTGCGTAGGTCAAGAATGACGTTTTAATCTGAATCACTTGGATTAAATTTAAAATTACGTCAATTCAGTATTGTTTTCCCTTAAATTCTTCACGGAGAAATTAATTTGTTTAATAGTTTACAACGTTTATTTTCCCTTAAACTCTTTGTATAGAGATGATAATTGAAAAAAATTAATCTGTTTAAATTTTTTCGTAGCAAGATTTAAACTTTTTTCCAAGAATCCTTTTTTTAGATTAAAATATAATGTTCGTTTATTTTACTAGTGCAAATCGTATTGATGTTTCATCATATATTTTTACTTTTAAATTCGCTTGGGGGGTCTGGTAATCTTTCTTTTGGTTTTTACAAAAAAAATCTCTACTGTTTTTTACCAACTAAATCACTAACCCAGACCAAAAAACAACTTTTAAATTCTTGGAACTTGTTCTCTTCGAGGCAAATAAAAACAAACAGACGATTGTTCGAATTGAAATACCAGATCTTTTAATCATCGGTATTTCCTAGTATGTACCGAGATGGTTGGTGGCTGTGTTTATATATTTTTTTTGTTTTTTTCTTCGCAGTTCTTTGGTTGCGTCTTACGTCTTTTCTCTGGCGCCGTTTACTCCTTCCAAGTGACATATGACATAGTAACCTCCGGAAATCTGGACATGACTCAATTACTTTGTTGTCTTTTTTGTAGACGTGCCATACCTCCCGTGTTTTTTTTCTCTTCTTTGGGTGGCCCAAGCCTAGAACGAATTCAAAAGAAGCTGTAAATTATCTTGACCACTTGAAGAGGTAATACCATTTTAAGAATGGATACTTCCACCATATGTCAGTGTTTAGTATTTTTCTCTTGTTTTCTCTCAAAGAGGTTCAGGGATACTATGATGGAAGCATTTTCAGTTCAATTACTTTTTAGACGCGCTCTCTGCCCAAGGTCAGATGGGCCATTCAAAAAATTGCGTCGTACTAACTACGAAAGGAAAAAACGCATTCTCTTATTAAAGTTTTCGCGCGAAAAGTACTATATAAGATAGGATAATTTAAAAAATAATTAAATTATTACCTATATATCTGCTGCATATTTCATCAGAGTTTACCGAATGTAACGAAAGGATTGTGATAGATTAGAAGAACGTTTTAAATCCGTTTTGAAGCTATTTACCACAATTATTGGTGTACTATTTTTCTTTATTTTTGTTATTAATATAATTTTTTCTTAACGATAAACTGTATTTTTTTTTAGATTTATTTATTTATTTTTTTTTTTTTTCAACATCAAATTTTGTTCTTATTAAATTATATTCCCACATTATGAAGGCAATAAATTTTGTTTTGTTACTTGTACAATTTTTAATAATCTTTTTATTTCTTTTGTTATACTTCTTGTTCAGTTTTTATAATGACTTTTTTTTGTTTCTGCTTTTTTTCCTGGTGTATTGTGGATTGGTTGATTATCAAGTTGTTTATTTTTTTCTCTTCCTCTAAGACTCAGGCCCGTCCAGATTCGACTGATGTTTTTTTTCCCTTTATATTTTGCTTGTTGAGGTGTAAAAAAACAACAACTGAGAGTTCAACATCTTGCTAGTGGACTCAGCCTTGAATTGCCTGGTACAGACCTCGCTCAAACTTATACGGACAGACAGACGTAACTGCAAACAATGTTGGAATTAATTTACTCTAATAGCTGTCTTAATAAAACAATCTCTAAAAACATTGAAATCAATTTAAAATAATAAAAAGATCTCTTTGAAAATCAGCTTTTTAAAGCTCACAAGTATTCTTATGTAAGATTGTTTTCGTTTTCTATTATTTTTATTAAGGTTCACTAACGTATAATATTCAACTCGGTGAATAAATACAAACCTACTAAATATATACAATACATATAATGTGTACTTGTAATAATCTCATCATACTATTACATATTTTATTTAGTAAGCTTATCTCTTCAGATATCTCATTAAAAGTTTTTTTCCCCGCCAAGTAAGGATCTTTTGTCTCAATGCCAAAAGAGGTTTTGTTTCAATTATTTATTGTTTTAACAAAAACGAGGTTAAATAAAATAATAATAATATATACATACACACACACACNTCATCGTACTTACGTAGTGTGTACCAGAAATCCAATTAAAGGGGTTTTAATAATATTAATAAGAAAAAAACATATTTAAACTAAAAGGCTGCCTTCAAGTAAGTGACATTAACAAAAAAAAAAAGTTTTTTTGATCACTTGTTAAACGGAAAAATGGTATTCTGGATTTGGGACCTAATTTAACTGATATAATTAAGCCCAATAGCTATGAATCTTTTATCATATGAAACTTCAACTTCTTTTGATTAGGTATACATAACAATCTACTTAAAAGGTATTACCCTGATTGTTTGATATACTAAAACGCAAAACACTCATTTTCCAAAAGTTGTTAAAAATGCAGTTAGACCACTCTTCCTCTGACCGGCTCATTTATCGAGGTAATTTTTTCTAGACGCGACGCCAGTGATAGACGCTGAGCGATTATCGCTCAGCGTCTATCCAGTCTATCGCTGGAGTCGCGTCTAGGAAAACTTACCTTAGGGGACTGCCCCGTGATTACGTTTTAACTTCTGAAATTATTGTTGTTAGATTTATATTTTGTAACTGTATAGTTTTCATTTATCCTTAAATGCTCTGTGGATGAACTATTAGAAGGTTATAAGCGTGTTTATTATTGTAATAAAGTATTTGAGGCAAATATATATTTTTTTTTTATGTGTGAATGAAAAGTAAAATAATGATATCGAAATTCATTCTCCCTTTCTATTTTTTCTCTTTCAGAATTACTTTGGTATAAATGGTTTGGTTAAATCAGTTTTTGGTTGAAATGTTTGTCCCAGAGAGAGAGAGAGAGAGAAAATGAGAGATAGCGCATTATTGTGGTAGCGCGCAAATCTAATGTAAATTTTTTGTTGTTTCCTGAGGCAGAATATATTATATCTAATATCTACTAGTATTCGTCAGTGTGCAGAAGTGTGAAGACCTTTCTATTTATCGATTTTAATAGAATTTGGCGTATATAATCACTAAGGTCGACCATCTTGGATAAATAGATGAATTAATTTCTTGCTTTACATTTGAGCCGGTCAGAGGAAAAGTGGTCCAACTGAAAAATTTTGAGATTTCGAGTTATACCGGTTTTCTTGCTCCTAGGGGTATTATCTGTTTAGTGTATAAATGATATAAGTCAATTTGTTTTGGTTACCGAGATAATGGCTTCATGCGTCATGCGCCTGGCGGAATAGTGGTATAACTCAAGATGTCACTAGGCTAGACAACCCTTCAGTCTGTGATTCACAGTGTGGTTCACCCCTCAGTCGTGTGTGGTTCAATTTGAACAACAAAAAAAATTGAATCAAATTGAAATTGAAATCAATTATGATTAGCTATTATTATAAAACGAAGTTGTTTTTTTNTTCTTTTGTTATACTTCTTGTTCAGTTTTTATAATGACTTTTTTTTGTTTCTGCTTTTTTTCCTGGTGTATTGTGGATTGGTTGATTATCAAGTTGTTTATTTTTTTCTCTTCCTCTAAGACTCAGGCCCGTCCAGATTCGACTGATGTTTTTTTTTCCTTTATATTTTGCTTGTTGAGGTGTAAAAAAACAACAACTGAGAGTTCAACATCTTGCTAGTGGACTCAGCCTTGAATTGCCTGGTACAGACCTCGCTCAAACTTATACGGACAGACAGACGTAACTGCAAACAATGTTGGAATTAATTTACTCTAATAGCTGTCTTAATAAAACAATCTCTAAAAACATTGAAATCAATTTAAAATAATAAAAAGATCTCTTTGAAAATCAGCTTTTTAAAGCTCACAAGTATTCTTATGTAAGATTGTTTTCGTTTTCTATTATTTTTATTAAGGTTCACTAACGTATAATATTCAACTCGGTGAATAAATACAAACCTACTAAATATATACAATACATATAATGTGTACTTGTAATAATCTCATCATACTATTACATATTTTATTTAGTAAGCTTATCTCTTCAGATATCTCATTAAAAGTTTTTTTCCCCGCCAAGTAAGGATCTTTTGTCTCAATGCCAAAAGAGGTTTTGTTTCAATTATTTATTGTTTTAACAAAAACGAGGTTAAATAAAATAATAATAATATATAATCATCGTACTTCTAAGTAAGTTGACAAGCCCTGTTTTCATAAGCACTTTCGAAGACAATATCGCTTCGAATTCCTTGGTTAATATTGTTATTTTTTTTTTTTTCACTTATAATTGGCACTGCAATGCAGAGGTTGTGCAAAGTTTGAACTGATTAAAATAATAAATTTAAAAATATCTGTTAATGTCAAGCCATATTGTCATTGTTTTAATTTTGTAACGAGTTATACTACAAGAATGGTATACACCATGTGAATATGATTGAAAATTGTCTAGTATTACATTTTAAGTAAATTAATTTTTATAAGCCATTTGATAGAAATTACAATTTGGTAGAAATTGCAGAAAATGTGATGGTTTTAATTGATAATTGACTATTTTATCTTGTACTAACTAATGCTTAGACATCTAATATTAGCAGGAACATCGAAGTTTACTATAATTTATTATTATTAGACGCCAAATCCAAAATGACTAATGATGGTATACTATGATTAAGTATGTTCATGTTCTCACTATACTATTTCCATTGCCTTGTCCGGAGGTGATATACATTTTCGACCTTGTTAGTTAGTTTAGCGTATATCTGACTGACTTACGTTAATAGTTGTTATATTATCATCCTCTACAACACATTTAGCAGAATGATTTATGTTTTCTTTGCGTAGGTCAAGAATGACGTTTTAATCTGAATCACTTGGATTAAATTTAAAATTACGTCAATTCAGTATTGTTTTCCCTTAAATTCTTCACGGAGAAATTAATTTGTTTAATAGTTTACAACGTTTATTTTCCCTTAAACTCTTTGTATAGAGATGATAATTGAAAAAAATTAATCTGTTTAAATTTTTTCGTAGCAAGATTTAAACTTTTTTCCAAGAATCCTTTTTTTAGATTAAAATATAATGTTCGTTTATTTTACTAGTGCAAATCGTATTGATGTTTCATCATATATTTTTACTTTTAAATTCGCTTGGGGGGTCTGGTAATCTTTCTTTTGGTTTTTACAAAAAAAATCTCTACTGTTTTTTACCAACTAAATCACTAACCCAGACCAAAAAACAACTTTTAAATTCTTGGAACTTGTTCTCTTCGAGGCAAATAAAAACAAACAGACGATTGTTCGAATTGAAATACCAGATCTTTTAATCATCGGTATTTCCTAGTATGTACCGAGATGGTTGGTGGCTGTGTTTATATATTTTTTTTGTTTTTTTCTTCGCAGTTCTTTGGTTGCGTCTTACGTCTTTTCTCTGGCGCCGTTTACTCCTTCCAAGTGACATATGACATAGTAACCTCCGGAAATCTGGACATGACTCAATTACTTTGTTGTCTTTTTTGTAGACGTGCCATACCTCCCGTGTTTTTTTTCTCTTCTTTGGGTGGCCCAAGCCTAGAACGAATTCAAAAGAAGCTGTAAATTATCTTGACCACTTGAAGAGGTAATACCATTTTAAGAATGGATACTTCCACCATATGTCAGTGTTTAGTATTTTTCTCTTGTTTTCTCTCAAAGAGGTTCAGGGATACTATGATGGAAGCATTTTCAGTTCAATTACTTTTTAGACGCGCTCTCTGCCCAAGGTCAGATGGGCCATTCAAAAAATTGCGTCGTACTAACTACGAAAGGAAAAAACGCATTCTCTTATTAAAGTTTTCGCGCGAAAAGTACTATATAAGATAGGATAATTTAAAAAATAATTAAATTATTACCTATATNGGGGGGGTGGGTGTTAGTTTCCACTCTTAGTACATCCCAAACTTTTGTCAAACAGTTGTCGGATGGCTGTATAAAGGATATTGGGGGACAGGGAAAGTTTCGAACAGAGTTTAAATGCAAGTTTTAGTCAAGGGGGGGTCACCGTAATTTGAAACTCTGGGTTCAACCAAGCATAATTGTGGAGATCTAGATTACCCGAAGTGTTTATAGGTCAGCAGGTCTTGCAAATAAAATAATTTATATTCGTCTTATCGATAATTTACTACTTTTTTTTATTATAATTTACTTTAAAAAACTGAGTTCTAAAGAAGTTTATAAAGTGTTGCAATGCATTAACCTCTAGGCAATATGGACCATTTCCTCCCACCTTTATCTGAAACATTTATATCGGAAAAAACCACCTGTTTTCATATAAAATAAAACTAGAACTGTATGTTTTAATAGCTTGTATCTTTGGCTACAGTTTATTGTTGTCAAATTTAACTTTATCTTAAATAAAAACTAATATTATCCATTGCAAGACGTTAATTAAGAAAAATACCGATCATTATGTACCTCGTTATCCCCCTCAATCTCCGTGATGAATAACATACTCCTTTAATGTATGTAAATATAATAATAATAATAATTAATGTATAGATAGTATGCGATCTATTTATGAGATGTATTTTACTTGTTAGTTTTAACTGTTACCTATCAATTTTTATTACTGCTCGAATGTTTATTTTATGTTCCTAGCTATTATATTTGAAGATATGTTATCTTCCCTGGGATTTACAATTATTCATTTGAGAAAAAAGAGTGTGATGACTTATTTCTATATTTCCCGTATATGTAATTTTAAATATCTGTCCTTCAAGAATATGCGGGTTATCTTCATCGTTTGGAGTTTTCCCCCATTAAATACCTCTAGAAAATAATATGTCATTGTTTAATCTTTATTTCAATGATTAAAGTTGTCGGTATGCAAGTATTCTTTTGAATGTTTGATTTTAGTCTTTTCTAGACTTTAACAATTTATATGTAGTTGATTTTGTAGGCTTCTCAAAATATCTTTTTAATATTAGGTCTCCATGTCTTTTTTTTATCGAATTTGTATTAAATGTTTATCTGCATATTCCTGTAGACATTAAATAATTACTGATTCAAACCATCTTGTTATTTTTAATCGTTGGTTGCGAAGTTTTTGTGATATTGATATAAATTAGTGTTGTTTGTGGATATAAGTTGGCATGGTATCGCATTGGTTTTAAATAATTGGTCATGGGAGCTCTACATTTTCATTAAAATGACGGGGGAGGTGGCATTCCCTGCTTAATTACTGCTAAATATTAATTGCTTTTAAAGGCATCTATAGTTGTATTAGCTATGTTGTACAATTAATATTTAACCCTCTCGATCAAAGCTTGATGTCAGTTAATATTGAAATATTACGTAATTTTATATTTTTCGCTTAGTTTTGCCCAGTTTAATCTCTTTTTGTCGACCCTTTAGTCCTGTCTATATGCGGGTTCAAAAATAGAAATCAGAGAGGTAATATTGACCTATTTAGTCCTTCCCTTTAACAAAGCTTGAAAAGCAACCCTTGCTTCACCCACGCTAAAGGGAATACTGAAGTTTACTGGACCTGAAAATACCTTGAGGGTTGGCGTATAAAAGGAAGTTAATAATTGAAATCATGACAGTCTATTTCGTAGGATGAACGGAGTAGACCAGAACAATTCTTTAATAGTTATTAGTCAATAATAGACTTAATGCTATTATTTTAAACGATTTTTATTTTGTTTTCTTTTAGTAAACTAAAGTATTACTGATATTTTGAAGGGTACAGGAGAGCTCTTTAGAAATAATAGTCTGAGGTGTAAAGATGATGATATACACAGCATCACCAGCAGAACATGATCTGAACTGGTGTCGAATAGTAGTCGTTTGTAGCTCTTCCTAAAAGTTGGATAGTGTAATAATCTGTGAGCTTCAGTACTTAAGAATATATTTAAACTCAACACATAGTTATTGACATGACTTGACATAAACATTGTCATGTTAAACTTCTCCCTTCCCTGCCCTCCTTCGGTTGAAGTCCTCTCACTATTCTCAGCTTCTTTTCTGTCATCAACTCCTTCTCTCTAAACTCAACACATAATTATTGACATGACTTGACTTGACATAAACATTGTCATGTTTACAGATAGTGTCTATCTTGATTCTTGTTCAGATTTCTATAATATATTCTAGATCACTGATGATTTTCGGCCTTTCTGAATAAAAGCTCGGATTCAATATATAATTATCTCTAAGGCATCAGTGATCTGAATCTGAACTGTATTAGTAGCTCTTCCTAAAAGTTGGATAGTGTCTACCTTGTTTCTTGTTCAGGTTTTTTAATATATTCTATATCACTGATGATTTTCGGCCTTTCTGAGAGAAAGCTTGGATTCAATGTATATCTATGTACCTCTATATGTATTATGTATCTCTACAGAATCTGTGATTTGATTTTCGTTTGGGTATCAATTAGTCGTTTGTAGTTCTTCCTAAAAATTGGGGAGTGTCTGTTTTGTTTCTTGTGTAGGCTTTCTAATATTTCCTAAATCACTGATATTTTCAAAATCATTATTTCCTTCCTTAATCAATATTTCGATATATAATGAACATAAAGATGTAATGATAATGCGTCAATTTAAACATTTTCGTTATCTATATTGTCATTAGCTTTTAAAAACGTTGCTGCAGTATTCAAGTAAAATATTAAAAAACATTGCTACGGTAAATGGTTTTTATTAATTTATATATATAATTCATTCT
>KZ651209.1:253707-268619 GCA_001010745.2 Gerris buenoi
ATAAATATAAATGTTTGAAATGTCTGATCCAATTCAAACATTTCATTACTCTTTTATTCAAGGAATACAAATAACTTGGAATTTCCTCTCATGGGACAAAAATTCTTGGTAATATCAATATCTGTACAAATCTTATTGTTGTATGTTTATCACCTTGTTGTGTCACAGTGACATTGAAACATTGAGACTCGAGGTAGAAACTTGTGTAAGAGTGAGGGTGAGTGCCTAAAGTGGGCGTTCAAGGGATATGTGGGTTGTTCGTCTTATCTCGGTCCGTGCCCTTAGACAAGACGACATAAAGTGTATTGTTATCTCTTTGTCCTTTCATTTCTACTGAAGGGCCTCTCCTTCAACTTGAAGATATGCGATATGCTTGTTACAGTTTAAACATGTACAAATATTTGTTCAAATTTAACTTTGTTATAGTCCTGTCAATTAGAAGATGATTTTTATTTGCTTCATTAGCAATATCTTAATTAGTTTGTTATGGCTTATTATTATTTGAACTTTATAAACTGCAACCTGCTTTCATTGTGCTTATCTAACTATCGGTACTATTTACCTTCCACTTATCATTTAGTTTTTAAATTCCCACTGGTTCTATTACATTTATACTTTATCTTATAGGCTTTAGTAATGTTCAGACTTCTTTAGTCCATTTTCACCTCTTTAGGTTTTTCCAATATTGGTGCGAATCGTCCAAACTTTCATCCATTGAGATAATTGTTACCAGAAGGCCATGGTTTAAGTTTGTCCCTTTAATGTATTTAAACTGCACTAGTCTGTACTCTGCTGTAGCAAAATAGGACATTTTTACAATTATTGTATTGGTCGTCATACGTATACAGTTTTAGCTACAGTAGTGTCTTACCTGTTCAGGTAAGCTATGCAGAATCTCTCACAGGTATACACCAGCATAGCTGTCTTAAGAATTTGCTAAAAGCAAAATTGTTACTGTGAGCTAATTTAACTTGTTTTGTCCAGTCTATCCCTAACTGCTCAATTTTCAATTCCTAATTGCTTAATTAGCATTATGCAATAGCATACAAATCGTATACTTACTTAGCATAATCTAACCCTGCTACCATCTGTCTAATCTAACCCTGCTACCATCTGTCTTGCAAGCGGTAACTCTATTGACTCTTAGATTGCTCATAACTAGTAATTACTTCCCTATTATATCCTGAATATTATATTCCGTCCGTATCTTCTTGGATTGAATAAACGGCTGTAAATTAAAATAATATACATACCTACTTATTTTATGGCTTTTTATAAATTCTTGAGGGATAAAATAATTAGTTAAATCTGAGATATAATCAAGAGGAAAAGATATATGGGGGAAAAAACCTACCGCACTCGATAATCTTGTGGAAATCATGTTCTATGATCTAATAACACGGAGATAATTCCCTATGATAATTCCACAAGAAGTAAGGAGATGCTCATTGCAAATGCGCAAAAAGACAATTGAAAGTTCCTGCAAACTTAAATTTAACCACTACAAATAAGAATTTGCAGGTAGGAACGAGTGGTTAAAAATTAATGTGGATAAAATACTCTGCCATAAAGGGCGCATACGGTATAAATTAATCTCCGGCTATCTGTAGGCTACTTTCAACCAACCATCTAAAATTTCAAAAACAACATTTTCAAACATCACCATATTTCCAACATTTCATAAACATCTGATGATTACTTTTGAAGACATAAGCGTACATAATTGAATCCAAAATCCACTAATGTCAAAATTATAATCTAGTAATCCGGTCAATCAAGATCTCTCCTTTTCCTATGTATCAATAAAGTTTTGATGCTTCCCAATACTTCATTATTAGAAACACGTTATAATTTTTAAATAATTTAAATTGTGATTCATTTGATAGACGAATTATTTTCATAAGTGAAAGGTCCGTACCATTCCATCGTAATAACTATTTAATGACTGCCAAAGAAAAATGGCCGAGAGAAAATATATTTAATTATTTTTTGAGGTAACGACCAATTTGTTTCTGAAATTACTTTACTTTATTGACTTCCCATGGATCCTTATGCATATATACTTGTTTCTTTTAGCGATCTATATCAGCTTCCTTCTTACTAACATCTTCAATTTCTCTGTTGGAACATTCAAAAAGATCCATCAACTCGCCAGAAACTGAAAAGGTCAGTATTAATGACAAATGAGTTACAATTTGTTACATGGACTTCATGAGTTGTAGAGGTTTCCTCTTCATTTCATAGATAATATTACTGTATGTGTTCGTTATAGATATTTTAGAAAGTTCCCAAGTATGATCGACGGAGTCATTACTCATTTTGCATCTAATGGTTTTTCTTGTTACATGCGACACTGGCTTTCTCTTGTCTCCCTCTTCCGTCTGTATGTCTGTATATATAATATTATTATTGCTTTGTACCGGAGAAGTTGTCTCTCTGTAAGATACTCGTATAAGATATAACTTGTATGTACAATTGATTTCATAAAAGTTGTTTCTGAAGTTGTAGACAGATTTCTGTGAAACTCCGGTTTTAATTCCTTGTTAAAATCCTATTGAATGTCTGTTTGTCTCTCTTGTTGGAGAGATGCTGTATTTTATCTTGTAGTTTGTTGTTGACCTCTCTTTGGTATAATGGTTTGTTTGTTCGACCTCTTGACTGCAAGGGGTTTCCGTCACGATCTGTTCGAAGTGTCCGTCGAAGGGGATTTTCTAGGTCACATCTGGGGCCAAGCCATACAATGTTTAACCTCGTTAATGAAATCTCCTCTCCCCCTCTTCCCTCGGCGTTCTTTCTATACAAATTTACACGGTGTTCCTTGATACCTCCTTTATTTCGGATTTAATAGGAACTCACCTTGTTATATTATACATCTGAAGGATTTTTGACATTTGAACCGTGAATATTTTGGTATTATAAATTATTTCAGGATAATAAAATATATTTAAAGCGCCGATCTTCTACGGTATTTTGAAAAATACCTAGAATATATCGTTCCTCAAGGATATCCTTTTAACACTCTTACATAGTTATTTATGAAGATTTTTAAAGTGTGATAAAATATTTTATTTAATTTTATCACTGATAATGTATCATATCATATCTCACTGGGATGGATTACTACATCACGTACACTCCATTATCTTCAAATACTCGACGTATCACACTTTCACCGTATCCAACTTACCGTTTACATTAAAACGATATTTGAAATAGTTTTTTAACTTTATTTTTATATTGAATTATTAAAATACGTGATGTAAGTTCGACTATCTAATGGTTAGCTACAATACCATTGTAGTCAATTCGATTTGTAGACATGAACATTAAACAGTGATGATACTAATAAGTGGTCTTGATTGTTGATGCATGATGTAACTAGAGCTAAAGTGAGAATCATGTTCAGCATATGTAAGTTCATTGTCAGATTTTCGTTTTGTTGTTTTCGTTTGACCTTGACCAACAAGCAGTGGTAATTCGATGCAGGATGGACGTATCTATTCATTCAACGCTGTTGTTCGTGTAGAATACATCTTGCGTCAAATCTTTCTTGAAGCTTGATTATTGATCTTATTGTAACTTTAATTCCAGGTAAATAGGTAATATCTTTAGATTCTTAGAACACTGATTCCCAAAAAGATATTACATATAGTAAACACCCATTCTTAGTATAATGCAACACCTTAATTTTAAATCTTCTCTACTCTAGCTTTTAAATTCGCTTAATTCTTTTACATTTTTTCTCCTTAAATTTGATTTCGACGGATTTATACGTTTTAAAATCCCCAAATCAAAAAAGTCCAAATCAATCAAAGTCCATAAAAGGTTTATAAACCAAAAATGTGTCTATCTGTGCAGACGCTTGCACCTATTGGACCGATTTCGATGAAATTTGGTATACGGCGTACACGCATTCAGAAAAATCATACCTTGATGCTAAATCGATAAATTAATTTTAGCTCTAAATTTGGTGATTTCTAAATTTCGCTACCCCTAAAAACTCAGAACAAACTTTTTTACAAGGTTCCGACGATTTTTAATTAAAATGTACAACATTTAATAAGAATTTAACCATTTGAGTAGTTTTTTTTACGGGAAAATCTAGTTCTTGAGATAATAATGAAAATTAATTTGATTTTACTTAAAATCGAAACACTTTTTAACTTACATAAAAATAAATGTATTAAATAGACATTATTGGATTTAAATTCAATTTCACTATGTATAAAGAAACAGATTTTTTTAGCATCTTTGAAAATTAATTTCGATATTTGTATAGATTTACCAATCTTCTTAATTCTGTGAAAATGTTTTAAATTATTATGTTATGCTTATGCCTATAAATGCTTAAGCTTCAGAATTTTTCTGAGGTTAGCATATTTCTCATGCATATCTCTTTAAGTTGTGTTGAATCTAAACCCGTTTTACCATTTTTAATCATCAATCTTATGACTCGAACGGTTAATCTTAATTTACTCTCTCGGTGTACCTAAGGTCGAGCTACTCATAACTTGTAACTGTTTATTGGAATCCATTGATATAAAATCTTTTAATGGATACAACTGCCATTAACGATTCCTTTGTACATCATTCCTTTTCTTCGTCTTTGAGATCGAATCTAATACTTTGCTCTCTTCTCTCTCAAGAAAACAAATGCTCCTTCAGATATCTAAGATCTTTTCAATATCCAACTCGTGAGGTAAATATGGGAATTAAGTTGAATGAACAGTGTATAAATAGGAAAAAAAATCTTTATTGACTAGTCATAGAAATACTCTAAAGCCTTTCATTTCAACACGATGAGAATCATTACCTGTTTGATTGTTTGTAAAATTGTTTTTATTCATTGTTCTTAGTTATGATCCTCAAAGGTTGAAGAAGGTTTTAGTTTATTCACCATGTCTTTCTAAATCGTGAGCATTACTTGGTACTTATTTTGTCTTTCTTGTTAATAAATGTGTAGCATTTGGGTCGGATCGTGTTTGAACTTGTAACTCTAATCCGGGGCATACGTTTGTATAAGAAAGAGTGGATGCGCTTGTATAAAATCAAATTTTTTGATCAAAATGAAGAAATAGCACCATTGATTGAGGTCAAACTTTTTTTTTTTTTATAGCCAACGATACCAATGAGTATTTAATAGCTTTTGCGTGATTCTACTGCAGGAATCGACTCTGTTACCGCCTTTAAAGATGTAGTATTGTGTAAAAATAGTATAAGGAAGGAAGTGGGTTGAAGCTTCCTACTATAATAGTTAAACCAACCTGTTAGGTAAAAAAGCATCCAGTCCTAGGTGTCCTAAGGTAGGCGCACCCTGGAGACAAAGAAGTCTGCTGACTGTTTTGTCTCCAATGTGCGCCAAGCTTAAACGTAATTGCTTCTATAAAAATTATTAAGAACACCAAATAAAACCATATAAAATTGCATTCTTTCCTTATTTGTATGGGGTAATTTTTCTTTTATTTGTATAGAGCGTCAGTATTTACTATATCATTAAAAATGAAATGATGTACCACTTGATATTTATATACCAGGTGTTCTGCGTAACTTTTGGATCTGGTTGGGTGAATTGGGTATCCAATAAAAAATTAAATTTTAAAAGCTCCTTTCTATCTTCTTAGGTTAAAATAGATTCTATCTGAGCAATCATTAGTTTCGTAATAGTTTGAACTCTGTGGGAATAGAACATGATAAATATTGGTGTTAGTGCCTTAAGCATCTCGGATACTTCAATTCCACCTTGTAAGAGATGTCGTAAGACTGTCGAGTATTTTTTTCCCCGCCAATCTGATATTACTGATTGTTGTGCATATATATTACCCTCTTCTATTCTTACCCATTATTTTATAACTATGATTTTGCATAGCGCCATCTACATGTTCATTAACTAAAACATTCGTCAAGTACATTATTCCTTGTAAAAACTAGTATACATAGACAGTTAAATCGAAAGTATCTAGGGGGTTTGACCTGTAGGTGACGACAATGATTAACTTTTTCTATTTTTGATTATCCAAAAGGTGGTTAGAGGTTGCACGTTATAGCGGATTTGTAATCACCTTTAAATAGTTTAGCATTTTGATCTCTTACTCTTTGAGTAGAAAATAAAAGGATAATTTTGTAAGATTAGTTTCTTTCTCTAGCTTAAGTTCGATTAAAAAAAGAGAAAAAAACACCACCTTATTACCAGTATAAGAGGAGTTGTTATTGACTCGTGTCTGGGCCAGTATGCGCAATACTTAGGAGCGGCTTGCCCAGAGTTGACATTTAAACCGAATAATTCTCTCTATGTTCTGACACAGAGAATAAAAACACCTTAACACTTTGCTCCGCGGATTAGAAAGACCTGTCTTTAATAAAAACCTCTACACCCGACCTCTCTATATAATAATTTCGACATCAAGACACAAGATAAAAATGAAGAAAAAAAATCTCTCTATGCTTTGGTTTTTATTGAGCAATTTGACACTTAAAAGACGCCTTTTTTAAACTGATGAAATCTCGGTGTGTGGCATTATATTAATTTTATATTTTTGAATGTTTTGACAGAGAAAATAAATAATAAAATTACATAGGAGTTCCAAAACAATATGGTACTTCTTTAGATTGTTACTCCTCTTTTTTTAGAATATAAATGAGTGAGTAAATAACTATTAAGACGGAGGGATGTCCAGACCAATGTGTTGGGACAAAGGCATATTACACTTCAGTTTTTTATAACGGGAGTGACACTCTAAAAAAGATCATTCCATACNAACTTTTTTTTTTTTTATAGCCAACGATACCAATGAGTATTTAATAGCTTTTGCGTGATTCTACTGCAGGAATCGACTCTGTTACCGCCTTTAAAGATGTAGTATTGTGTAAAAATAGTATAAGGAAGGAAGTGGGTTGAAGCTTCCTACTATAATAGTTAAACCAACCTGTTAGGTAAAAAAACATCCAGTCCTAGGTGTCCTAAGGTAGGCGCACCCTGGAGACAAAGAAGTCTGCTGACTGTTTTGTCTCCAATGTGCGCCAAGCTTAAACGTAATTGCTTCTATAAAAATTATTAAGAACACCAAATAAAACCATATAAAATTGCATTCTTTCCTTATTTGTATGGGGTAATTTTTCTTTTATTTGTATAGAGCGTCAGTATTTACTATATCATTAAAAATGAAATGATGTACCACTTGATATTTATATACCAGGTGTTCTG
The DNA here is from genome assembly GCA_001010745.2 of Gerris buenoi. NCBI lineage: Eukaryota > Metazoa > Arthropoda > Insecta > Hemiptera > Gerridae > Gerris > Gerris buenoi. The sequence goes on from KZ651209.1 coordinate 260,909, forward strand.
CGTAACTTTTGGATCTGGTTGGGTGAATTGGGTATCCAATAAAAAATTAAATTTTAAAAGCTCCTTTCTATCTTCTTAGGTTAAAATAGATTCTATCTGAGCAATCATTAGTTTCGTAATAGTTTGAACTCTGTGGGAATAGAACATGATAAATATTGGTGTTAGTGCCTTAAGCATCTCGGATACTTCAATTCCACCTTGTAAGAGATGTCGTAAGACTGTCGAGTATTTTTTTCCCCGCCAATCTGATATTACTGATTGTTGTGCATATATATTACCCTCTTCTATTCTTACCCATTATTTTATAACTATGATTTTGCATAGCGCCATCTACATGTTCATTAACTAAAACATTCGTCAAGTACATTATTCCTTGTAAAAACTAGTATACATAGACAGTTAAATCGAAAGTATCTAGGGGGTTTGACCTGTAGGTGACGACAATGATTAACTTTTTCTATTTTTGATTATCCAAAAGGTGGTTAGAGGTTGCACGTTATAGCGGATTTGTAATCACCTTTAAATAGTTTAGCATTTTGATCTCTTACTCTTTGAGTAGAAAATAAAAGGATAATTTTGTAAGATTAGTTTCTTTCTCTAGCTTAAGTTCGATTAAAAAAAGAGAAAAAAACACCACCTTATTACCAGTATAAGAGGAGTTGTTATTGACTCGTGTCTGGGCCAGTATGCGCAATACTTAGGAGCGGCTTGCCCAGAGTTGACATTTAAACCGAATAATTCTCTCTATGTTCTGACACAGAGAATAAAAACACCTTAACACTTTGCTCCGCGGATTAGAAAGACCTGTCTTTAATAAAAACCTCTACACCCGACCTCTCTATATAATAATTTCGACATCAAGACACAAGATAAAAATGAAGAAAAAAAATCTCTCTATGCTTTGGTTTTTATTGAGCAATTTGACACTTAAAAGACGCCTTTTTTAAACTGATGAAATCTCGGTGTGTGGCATTATATTAATTTTATATTTTTGAATGTTTTGACAGAGAAAATAAATAATAAAATTACATAGGAGTTCCAAAACAATATGGTACTTCTTTAGATTGTTACTCCTCTTTTTTTAGAATATAAATGAGTGAGTAAATAACTATTAAGACGGAGGGATGTCCAGACCAATGTGTTGGGACAAAGGCATATTACACTTCAGTTTTTTATAACGGGAGTGACACTCTAAAAAAGATCATTCCATACTTCCTTCTTCAGGTTGTTAGTATTTAAATAATTCATATTTTTGCATCCGAGCTTACTGAGGATATTGGAAGCTATGTGTGATCGTTTTAAAGAACGAACATTTTTTGTCCCTTAAAAGTTCCAAAAAAGAAATCCGTTTCAGATATCAGGGCACATTTTTGGTCCTTTGTTTGTCTCTTTGTCGTTTAATATTTTCAAACCATCATATCCTATAAACGGCTTGACCGATTTTAATGAAATTTGTATGGTATGGTAGGTCATGAGCAGCTCATTGTTGGTCCCCTATAAGTTTCAATCTTCTGCGCTCATTTCTTTCCCTTCGCATGCGCTCAAATATATATTTATTTACTACATCTTTAAAAGTACACATCTATTTTTTTTTTTTTTAAATTGGATAATTAGTCGAAACTAGCCCACAGATGGCAATTTCAACGGTGTTCACTCTACATTTTGCTGAATTATTACTTTTATTCATATAAAAAAATTAAAATAAATTTGACCATTTTTTTAATAAAGGAGGGAAAAATTAAATAAATTAGACAACAATAGGTTGCAAAATCATAACGATATATTTGTTGAATTATATTAAAGTATACTTGATAAGACGCGAGGAGGCTAAGTGCCTCACTCATTGGCGAATTTAGCGAATTATCGAAGAAAATTAAGCTATTGCAATGGCTTCAAAATTATTGTAATGCGAATTTTTCAAAATTTTCTCCATGGAAATCTATTTTAGATCTTTCTTAATCGATTCTTGAAATTTAACACTTTTTTATGAATGTATGTATGTATGTATGTATTTATACGACTCGTGAAAAAGAATACCCAGCTTTACACTCGCAGTTGCTAAACACATGAGAAGTTTCCACTACCAATAAAGTATTCTTTCGTATCACAAAAAGGAAACGATTTAATATTAATAGTAAATTGATAAATTAATAACTACCTTGGTAAATAGGGAATTCTTGATATCTTGACCATTAAATAAAATAAAATATTCTTTATGGTAATGTATCCGGTGTTGTTGAATATTACTTCATAAAACAAATAACATGTCATTGTTTTCAAACGTGCTTAAAGTAATTGAAAAAATATAATTATTAGACTGGCTTTAATTGANCTTGATAGTTCATTGTAATATCTTTGACAAACTTATATTAGTTTTATAGTGCTACTCTGATTGTATTAGTGTATTACCATAGACTTTACTTTAAACTAAAGGATTTATAATTTAGCTATTATTATTTTAAAATGTTGTCATTAGATTGATAAGTACGCTGTGTGTGAAAGCAAACCTTAATATAAGGCCAGCCTCACTTGTTTATATTTTGTAAATAAAGTGTTTATATATATATATATATATATATATATATATATATATAATATATATAAATATATAAAATTAGATTAAAGTAAATGGGGCGGTGTTTTTAGATGTGAGTTAAACATTTATTACTTAGTTCTACCGGTTCTTCACTATTTCTTATTTATTTCTAGTCGGGTTTAATTTATTATTTAGTTCTTCTTAAGTAAACGGTTGTAATAATTTTCTTGTTTTCACCCTCTATATCATAAGGTAATTGCCCGCAGTATGTTCTCACTCTTGTATCTATTTTTTATATCTGTCAGCTGTTAAGTTTTTAAATTAGTATTATATAATTTTTTTAAAATAACTACTTTTTTTATTGTAATGGTGAATTTGTTTTATATTAGATGTCAGGTATATCACTTTCACAAATTTTTACAGTTATTTATTAAATTGTTGTGTGGTTTTTGCTTAATATACCAAAGTGTTAGAGGCCCAGGTGTCAGGGGATCCACAGGGCTGCTAATAAATTGGTATATACTGCCTTAATTTTTCGACCTGTTTTGGAGTTAGTTCTTTAATTGAGATTTATAAAAAATCGTCGACTCTATCTTTAAAAATATTTGAATACTTAAAAACTATTATAGCCGGTGCATTGTGATATGCACCGTTTTAAAGAGCAGCCTTTTTCTGTTTATGTATATTAAAAATTAGGGCTAATAACTCGTGGATAATTTCTAAAGCCTACAAAAATTCACGCACTTATCAAGCTTTTAAATTGTTAGTTTTGTATAAAATATTCCTATTTTAAGTTGGCCTTGGCGAAAAGAATGAGCGAAATGAAAAAGGCTGGCCCAATCCTGGCCCTATATACCTCTTTAATTACAACCTTCTGTGCCAATATCTTTTTCTTCTGCATGCGCATTATCTTTTAATAGTACTCATTCGACTTAATAGTACAATTATGAGTACTCATTATAATTAACAGTAGGTACCTAAAGACTTAATAGTACTCATTCGAAGAAATTTGTATGGTTTGTCACTACCTTCTTTACTTTTACCTGTCTGCTAACATTTTATATTCAATCAAAATAAGTATGACCCCGAAGGGAATCGAAACAAGACCAAACAATCATACTTTCAATTTTTCAAGGTGTCGCTCTAATAGGGCATTTTATGAATGAAAATCGCGTTTAAGAGGATCTTAATGAGTTCGCCGGTGTTTTGCACGAACCGTTCATTTTTTCTTTGCTACTGTGATAGTAAAATTCACATAAATAATGTCTATGAATTACCTATATCGAGTGTTTGAGTAGAAAGGGGGACAGCAATAGTTGTGTGTTGTATGGTTATTGTTACTTGTTAGTGGGTGAGCTGTCAGGTCAGTTGAATGTTGAGTTCATTTGACTGGCTTGGCTGAGTGGTTTTATTGACTGTAATCAGTCTCAATTACTTGTCCCTATAGTCAGCTCTACTCTTAACTGCCTCTATATACTGTATACTGTATAAAGGCCTCAGTACTCAAGCCTCAAACCATAACCTCGCCTTATTTCATACCTCTTTTCTCATTCCACCATCAACCATTCCTTAGTTGAGCCCTGTCTCCCTTTATAAATAAACTTTATCATGCCTCTTCTTGAATCACGTAAACAAATCACATAAGTCTACTACCGAATTTATAAAGTTAAAATTTATGAGCACTTATACATGTACTAACTTATGATGAATTTAGATGTACTTAAGATATGTTTATGGACAATATATGCGTTTAAATATTACTTAACTTCTGTGTATGCACTCGTAATAAATCACACGAATAGCCGTGCAAAATTAAGCTACTAAATGTTTTTTTTATAACAGTATAATTCCATAATCCTAGATTACATTTATTCGTATTCATTATATTTATTTATAGTCTAGGAAAACTAAGAAAAAATACCCTTCAACCTGCGCAAAATTGTTTCACGAGCGATTGAAGTGGTTTTCAACTAAACTAACCTTGCTTTATAACATATCCAAAATCAGACAAAATCCAATCATGGGAAAGCACCTAAAAATCGAATTCAAAATGGCGTCTGTTTATATTAAGGGTAATGAATGCCCAGCCATCCAATAAATGTTAGTTTATATAATTCAAACAATGTAGGAAAATAAATTTTGAGGTTGGTTATAAGTTTAAATTCATTTATTTTTCTTATAGTTATAGCCTAGTCAAAACATACATTAGATTACATTGCATATATATTATAGTTAAAATTGTTTCTTTTGGTTTCCAAACACTGATCTGGTAGTATGCACGAAAGCTATTTTTGCCAAATGCCCAATAAATGTTAAAAAAGTGGTTTATATTCATTTCTTAAAAATTAGAATTTACCTTTTTGTGTTCTTATTACGATTGCAACAGAACTGTATTGTCCACAGGCTTCATTTTGTGCTTGCATAAAAGCCAATTAAATTTACTACAACTTCTTTTCTTATGACATTTCTCATAGGGGAGAGTTTGTAGGCCGATATTCGGCCCGAAACGAGAGCAATACTTAAAATTTCATTTTTGGGAAAATTATAGGAATTTTTGCAGGGTCATATCTCCGTGACTTTTAGACGTAAAGAGTTGCCAATGGTCTTTAAAGGAAGCGAATTATATTTACTTCAACTTCATTCATTATGACTTTTCACGTAGGTTAACATTTATACGCCGATATTCGCCCCGAAACGAGAGCAATAGTTTTTTGGGTGAAAAAATTCCAATTTTCGAAGTGCCATATCTCGGAACCTATTAGTCGTATAGTGCTCCGGTTGATCTTATACTGCTGGAAATTTACTGTACTTTTAAAATTGTCATAACGACTAATACCGCTCAACCCATAGTGTACGAGCTATATGGCAAAAACTGAAATAAGTTTGATTTTTTTTCAGGTTTTCACGTATTATGGAACAAGCATAGGTTTTTCGAAGCTACAAACTTAGGATCACACTACCCTAACGGGTCTGAACAACATATAAAAAAATCAGACATGCATCACGCTTTGCTAATTTCGATATTTTTTATGCATATTTTGACTAGGCTATAACTATAATAAAAGTAAATTAATTGAAACTTATAACCAAACTCAAAATTTATTTTTCTACATTGTTTGAATTATATAAACTAACATTTATTGGATGGCTGGGTTTTCATTACCCTTAATATAAACAGACACCATTTTTAATTCGATTTTTAGGTGCTTTCCCATGATCGGATTTTGTCTGATCTTGGATATGTTACAAAGCAGGGTTAGTTTAGTTGAATACCGCTGGAATCGCTCGTGAAACAATTTTCCGCAGGTCAAATCGTATTTTCCCTAGACTATTACTTATATATTTTTATTAGAAAAATTTAATCAATTATTTAAATTACTGATAATTGATGATTACTGATAATAAGTTACTGTCAAATAGTTAGCTTATAAATGTTAACTTGCTAGTTCCTTAATAAATCCATAACTAAATTATATTTTCTACTAAAATTGCATAAATCTATAAATAATAAATATAACATAAGCTAAATTACGTATTTACCTATATTTATGAAAATTTAATTTTATTTATAACCATTCAGTAATTCACTTCTTTCAACCTGTTCTTGGAATTTTCGTTATGAATTTTATTTTTACTTTGATGATTTTATATTTATTTATTTTTTAAGAGCAAGGGAAATTAGATATTTTTTTCCAGCTCGTTACAATTTTAATAATAATAGCAAATATAGAAAGAGTATCCTAGTAATATTTATGAGTTCTTTTACCAATTATTTGGAGAGAATAATGATTTTGACTTTATTTTGTTTGATTTTTATTAAAAAGCTTATAAAAGACAATCTTTTATATTTTTATTTATTCTTCTTCCAACGGTGTATTGTATTTTTATGAAATATAAAATTCTTATAGGTTAATAATATTGCGTTAAAAGATATTTTATTAAATTAAAATTAAGTTTTGTTTTTAAAAATACATATAACTACATATTTTATTATGAAAACAAAAAGACGAATATTTTCGTTGGATATGAATTTCCAACAAAGAATAAGTTAAATTAAAACCTTTTTCCTTTTTTTTTTGGACAAAGAGAGAGAGAAATATAGAAAGAGATTCAGAAAGAGAAATAGAAAGAGTGAGAGAGAGATACAAAGAAGGATAGAGAGAGAGTTAGTAAGAGGGAGCGAGAGTTTGAATGAGGGAGAGAGAGATAGAAAGAGGGAGAGAGAGAAAGAAAGAGGGAGAGAGAGAAAGAGAGAGTGATAGAGAGAGAGAGAGAGAGAGAGAGAGAGAGAGAGAGATAGAAAGAAGGATAGAGAGAGAAAAATAAGGAGAGAAATAGCAAGAGAGAGATATATAGAAAGAGGGAAAGAAGGATAGAAAGAAGAAGAAAGAGGGAGAGGTAGAAAGAGGGAGAGAGAGATTTATGTTTCAATTTAATGTCATTTAATAGGGATGAGTTCAATGGCATTTAATATTATAATTAGCCGATCATTTCATTATTATAATCTTTATAAAAAGAAAATATAATATAATGAAAACTATTATTAACAATTTAAAAGCTCTACTATAAACTAAACATGATTCATTTTCTTCCTCTACACATCTAATTAAAATAATTTTAATGCGGGATAATAACTGCTGTTAGTGGTTACTGATCTGGTTTTGGCTGAAGCTAAAATTCTTGGCAAAAATCCCTGTCACATCATATTTTCCTCGCTTGTTTAATTTCAAATCATTTGTAACTCCGGTCACAAATCTCAGTTATTTGTTGTTTTATGTTTTTATGTTATTTATTTGCGCTGTATGTATATACATATATTTATTTATTGAAATAATACATATTTAAATATGTATTATTGAAAGATATCTATATCTTCATGTATCCTGATTGCGTGTAGTATTTTTCAATACAGAAAGTAATTATTTTAATTTATGAAGTTAAATGTTGTTTTGCGTAGGTGTTTCTTAGTATACTGCCCTTTAAAATATTTGTCTTATAATTTATTAGTCTTTAAATAATTAAAAAAATATACAAATATTTATCTCCAACATTATATAACATTTATAATGTCATTTCACTGAAACATCAGTTAAATAATTTGTCTTAAACGAAGAAAAAATAAATCATTATTATAAATTTCTATTTTAATTTTTTTTTTCGTGTTTTTTTTTTTTT
>KZ651209.1:323393-354144 GCA_001010745.2 Gerris buenoi
ATAAATGGCCCCCCCTCCTCCCCCTTACTTATTTTGTTTCACAATACCAACGAAACCCTTTTTACGTGAGAATTCACGCCTTACCAATTTATTTATTATTATTTCGCATAGTATTATCTAAATTAAATTAATCAATATAAATTATATGAAGGAACGAATAATTTTTTATTTGGTTCTTTTTAAGCTATCTGTTGAATTATTCTGTTTAAAATGTTTTGATTTGAATATATTATATTTTTTTCTGAAAAAATGGTAATTTATTAGTCTTTATTTGAATTATTCTCTTTAAAAACTTATTGTTCTATAATACGTTGATTTAAAAAATGATAACGATATGAAAGTGAGAATAAAATCTATGTTAAATAAGAAATAATGTTATAAAAATGTTAATTTGGTTTCTTAAAATATAAAACAGGTAGAGATTTAGTGTGTTGGGTTGTAGTTGATTGTGAAAGGGACGTGGTTTGTCAGGCCCTAATCGCTCAACTACCTTCCGCCACCTTGTTTAATGCTATATTAATGAGCGTTGAATTTTCTGTCCTTTTTAAGGAGGAAAAAGTGAATTATATTTTTATAAGGGCACTTTTTTCAATCTACAAATGGCTGTTTGACACGAAATGAGGTTTAAAAATCCCGTTCTACCTCCTTTGTATTGAGTAATAAAAAGGAGAATTACCTTTTTAACTTTGCTTAAGATTTTAGACGTAATAAATCGGCGTTATGAAACTTACTGTGTGATATCTTTATATTTAAATCTTCAGATCAAAAGAAATTTGTCTTAATTTTTATCTTTTTCTTTTTAACCTTCAATTCTTTATATTTTATAAAACATGAATATTATTGCTAAAAAAATATTACATTTATTTTTATATAAAATGCTAAATTGAAAGCTACCAATTTGTCACAATTGAATTTAACAAAGTAATACGCAACTTAATACAATCAATAATAGCATTTTTACTTGTTTAATTAAAGATTTATTTGATTTGTCTAAAGTCTCTGTATTAGTGTAATGATCATCTAAATTAACATAGCAATTTAGTTTATTAATTGCATTTGTATTATCTGGAATTGAAAAATAAACTGGAAAAATAAACTCTGTAAACCAACTCTTTGTCTACTAAATAACAAATTTTAAACGCATTAATCTGTCAGTATAATCTTGTTTAGCGCAGTTAATAATTTTTTCTGTTTATTTTTTCTTTTGTGCAGTTTATTTTTATTTATTTTTTTTTAACTGTGTAAATTGTGGATTTATTATAAAATTAAGTTGTTGTTTTAACCGAGTTTGTTAAATGTTCTCACACTGCATAAATCTCCAAAAGTAAATTGTTTTAGTTTGTTGCTTCACTTATCGTGTTTTAACCATAAAGGAATTATTATTAATCAGCTCGCTTTTGAATTCCTCCGTCGCATCTCAGTGGAGCCTTGACACATAAATGCAAGGATCCGATGTTCGATTCCCAGCCGCGATGTACATTTTTATCTTACTTTGACCTGTTAAATTATAATATTTTAAATCTCAGTAATGATGTAACACAACCTCAAGCTTTTATTTAAGACTTAATTTTTAGATTTTATTTTCAACCCAATCTCAAGCTTTTATTTAAGACAATCTCTAGCTTTTATTTTGAACTTAATTTTTAGATTTTATTTACATCCTAACTTCGAGCTTTTATTTGTAATTTAATCTCTAGCTTTTATTTACAACCTAACACCTTAAGCTTTTATTTACAACCTAACCTAAAGAAAATATTTGTAGCAAAAATGCTAGTAAATTCCCTGAATATACTTTTTGTGAGGACCTAGTGGTCGCCCTCCCCTTCAAAATACTGATACAACTTGGTATTTCATATTAGATATTTAATTTCGAATTAATCTATCACTTTAAAATTCTATTTTAAATGCAGTCTAACCTACACAATATGTTTTTTATCTGTAATGAATCAAATAAGTAAATAGCATTCAAATGGCAAAATATGCTAGATACTAAAACCATATAACTTGTAGAATTTTTAATATATTCAATGTGATTACTCCGTGGAAGCATTGACCTCTATTTTCACCGTTCTATTGTGTGAAGGAGTGAGCATTGTTGTTTTCGTAGCATGTTTTTAAAATGTTATCATTGTTTTTTTTTTTTTACGTCACAACTACACTCGTCGAGTTATTATAATGGTTTGTTATCTCCTTGTACAGCGTGTTCACTTCGATGTTAAACATTCGATAAAACTGTTTACATGATAACAACGCTTGAAATAGTGGTTTTTTTTCTTTATCCATACAAGGTCATATATAGGTATAATTTCGTATCATAACATCATACAATTTACATAGTTACATTCGAATTAATGTTTGATATGATTTTGTTTTAAATCATTTGTAATTCTAGGACTTAAAATTGAAATCTTAAATTAATGGTATTTTAGGGTACTTGACAATCTATCATTTTTAGAGGGTAAAAGTATTAACTGTTTATCCGCGTCAATCGGACTTTGGTTTACTTAACAAAGCAGCTGCCAGCCTTCATAAGGCCAATCATCAGTGCCAAATTGTTAAATAAGTAGGTAGTTACATGAAAGGTGTATCTACTTAATGTGTATTTACTTATCGATGGTTAGACATGTTCATTACGCACAACAAGTAGACTCACCTATTACTAATTCGTTTGAATAAACTGTATATAAACTTCCACACTTCTGCTCTGATGATGGCCTTATAAAGTTTGAAAGCAGCTTTGTTCACTAAACAAATTTTCAATTTACATGGACACAGATTATGTTATTCTTTTAAAATTACCTCCATAGACTCCTTTAAATAATTATTTAACTTGGAAAAGAAATTTCGAAAACCAAAGATGAATATTGTTTATATAAAAGCTTTGCTGTACATATTATTAAATAATAATAATAATAATACTGATCTATTGAACGAATTATACTTTCATCTGGATAAATTGAGATTTTTCTCTACAAAAAAATTAAAGTAGTAAAAATGTTTCCCAATTATCGTTAAAAAAAAGATCCTTTTTTAAAAAAGCGCTGTAATTCAATAAAAACCTTTGATCTCTAAATTTGATTTTTTTATAATAAAAAATAGAAATACAAATTTAAACTAGCTTTAAAAAGAAAGGATTAATAGGTTAACTTTGGCTAACTTTGTTTTTAATAAAACTTAATTATTTTTATTTACATTTCTTTTATAATATTTTACATAAAGAGAAAAATTAATTTTAGGGATTTAATTTTAGTGTTTTTTGGCATTGGTTTGAGTAGAAATTTGAAACAAGAATATTCTTTATGTAGTCAAGTTTTCCTTAAAACATTTTTATACTTGTTAAAATTTATGTTTTCATTAGTCGTTTTAATTTATTAATATTGCCATTGTTTAAAACTCTATATTCTGAAAAATTTTAAAGTAATAACTGTGATCAAACGATTTTTTAATAAGATAAAGTTGAAATTTTAATTATACTATTCAAAAACTCGAAAAGCTTTCTGATTTTTTTGTATCCAACTTCATTCTTTAATTATTAAAGTTTATTAGGGAATTAACTAGATATAAACCCAACTAGAAAAACAAATATATGTTAATTTTGTATCTATAAATATCTTGGGATTAATTTAGTAATTAATTTTTAGCTACTGAATAAACAATCAAACTATTTAAAATCAGATAATTTGTATCTATAATTATCTATAGATGCAGAATAGCGTGGACAACTACATCATGCTATGCAGGGCTTGTAGTGATTCACTTAGGGGTATTTTTTTGAGAAGAGGCACTGAAAGTCACTTATTTGTGCTTACTGGAATTAAATTGATCATTTTTGGTGATTTTTCCTTTCAAATATTAAGAGAAAGTATTTTGAGGTCCCCTGAGTTCATAAAAAGTGGTTTTTAAAAATGTCTGTCGTCTGTGCAGAGTAGAGCCTACTGAGAACTACTGGGCCAAATTTTACAAAATTTGACCATACATGTTCAGAAACATCATAACCCGAGGTGAAATTGAGAAATGAATTTTTGCTCATAATTTGGGGGCGCCGTCCCCCAAAAACTTTGAAGAAACGCGGGAAAAAAAAAAATTTCTCAATACAAAATTACTGTTATCCAAAAGGAATTTTTAACCACAAGACTCAAGATTGCTTTTTTAACCATATATTTTTCCATGTTGTGGCAAAAGTTAAGAAAATTCATAAATTTGTAAAAAAAAAGGTTGAAATAAGTTGAGGAGGAGGATTTGTGATATTTTATTTCCCAACTCCCTGCTAATAGTTATAAATGTTTTTTTTACGGTTCACAAAATCAAATCACAAAACGCCGTTGTAAAACTTTTATAATTGGCCTATGGTTAACAACGAAATATGACTATTACTTAAAATGAAGTCCCTTCAAGTCACTTATTTGGAGGAAAAACAGATCACTTATTTTGAAAAACACTAGTCTCTTTATTTTGAGGAAAATCTGCTACAAGTATATGAGTATATGTATAAAAGAAAAGATACCATATGAATTAGGAAAAACAACAAAATATTTTTCGAAGGACAGATACGGGAGAATGTGAACAAACAAAGAAAAATGTTTAGGATTCAGGAGAACAGTGATATAAACATAAACAACTCTCTAAGCGAAAAGATACGGAGCAATTAGGTCTAACACATACTATAGACATAGACAGATGCAGAAAGAATGATGCAGAAATGATAACATAAATCAAATGAAATATGAGATGGATTTTCTCGGTGAAGTTTTTTTTAAATAATATAAATTAATTTAAACATTCTCTAAACGTGCAAACGAGAATTTCAATATCATCAGTAAAAAAAAAAGAATTATCTGATCGATTGAAAGCATGAATGGCAATCTATTAATTCATTTGTATTATTCATAGGTTGTTTTAAATGTGTTGGAATACGGATGTATTTCAAAGCTATGAGGAATTGCTAGACTTGATTCGACTATTATATCTTGCAGAAAACTAAGCTAATCCTTGCATTGTTTTTAACTATGCAAATTAACTTCATTGCATTCCATCTAGTCTGCATTTTTTTTTTTAATCTATGCATTGAACCAGAACTGTTTCTAATGCTATTTCCCTTTTATAACTTCTCTTTTTTTGCGATGTGTCAAGCGATTGGATGTAAATTGTTTTTTTTTTTTTTTTTGTTCAGCAAGCTAGGTGTCGATTTAAATTAGCATGTTTTAAAACCTAAATGGATCTCTCTCCGTATTTTTTTTTTTTTTTTATAATCGAGTTTACTCACTTCAAATGTCTCAACCTGTTTCTACGGAAGCATAAATTACATTTTCTTGATACGAAAAAAAAGATTAAAATAAAAACTTTGTTTAAAAAAGAATATTGTCAATGGATAATCAATGTCCTTGCAGTTTAATCCTAAGAATAAGATCTAGGAGACTTATTGAAAAAGGATCTTTTTAATAATTAATAGGCTTTAAGACATGAAGACAAATATGTAATAAATCTTTTGAACGTTTTATTTTTTCTCTTATTTCTAATCTCTATTCAATTGGTTTATTTATTCACCAATTATTCACCTTGATTCAATAAATCAAATGGAAACCAACTTGTTTTGATTTTGAATGTGTTTAAGACAGGTTTTGTCTTGTTTTCCTTGTAGTAGTGAAGTGGGTATATGTGATCTAGTTTGCGTTACTGTCATTCTCATAGTCATAACATATACTATATACAACCATTGTTTTATTTAGCGATGTATGGGTAAAGGTAAATTATCGTATTTAATACATCTTGATTGTTTCAAAATCGAAGGTTTTGTAGGATCAATAATGATTTTGATTCATTGTGAATAATAAATTACACCTTTGGAGCGTATCAAAGGCCAAATAGCTAAGTGACCGTTTTGAAGAACGAACAGTGTTTCATCGAAGAGATTTAATATGGACTTGAAGAATATAATTAAAGTTTTTTTTTTTGTTTTTTTTTTTTATGTAAGTCCTATGAATGAATATATTTTTATTTCCTTCAGAGTTTTCGCCTAGAGAAGCTAAACTTGATCAGTGACCTAAAAATTTAAAATTTTAGAAGAATTTCGAAGGAAATAAACACATTTTTTAAGTTTCCGATTTCACATTCATCCCCCTAGATAGTAATCCGCTTCAGACATAAGAACATTTTGGCACTTATCTATTTTGTTATCCACAATTTTTATTCTAAATCATATGTACAAAAGTGTGATATGACGTTGACCCAAAGTACATTGGACTAAATATCCCTTTGTTTTAATTGTAATTAACTTTGCGTACCCGTATCCTATTTTATAACTTTTGTGGATATCAATATAGATGGGTAAACAAAGTAAAGGAGGCCTATATAAGATACACCTCTTTTACTTTGTTACTTACCACTTTCTTTCCTGTTAAGGTGGGTATCAAAGTAAAACCGTACCTTTTGATCCCGTGTCTATCTGTTGGTCTGTCTAAAGGAAACCAAAATATTATCTAAAAAACAACCCGTCCGATTTTAATGAAATTTAGGTTGTAGATCATAATTATAGCCTATTGTTGTTGTTGGTCCCATATAAGTTTCAACCTTCTGCCTATATTAGTGTCTCTTCCATATACACAATAGCATACATTTATTTGCACCTATATCTTTAAAAGTAGGTATGTACAAATCTGATTTTTCATAAATTTTAATGGTTTGTCCAAAGTAGCCCTAAGATAGATCTATTGTCTAAATTTAAGGTGGAACATCCCGCTGTATATTAAGCTCAGAACCAGAAAGTGTTGGGCTTAAGTCCAGGGCTGTTGAGGAAAAATTCAAACATAAATATGCGCGGTAACAGTATACTTTGGGACTAGGTTAAATTTAACAAATCAGAAATTAGAGATGTGCCACAGATGGTGAACTTGATTTTAGTCAAATTACATGTTGCCGAAATGACAGTAATTTATATTATAAGGTTTTTAGTATTGAGGCATGTTCTGTTCATTATATATAAATATACCTATGAAGTCAATTATTTAAGTACCAATTTAGCATTTAAGTTTAAGGAGAGTCATTTTATGCACGCTAAATAAACTTCTTCTAAATATAAAACATTGTTAAAGAATGGAGTTAAAAAAAAATACTAGGTATAGTTTGGGGAGGATGGGGTCAGTTGTAATATTTTTAACTTCCATATAATTAATTACAGGGACAAACTATTTATTATTACAAAATATTTGAGTATTATAAATTAATATTAACTTTATTACAAGTATATTTCAAAAAGAAGAAGAATAGTAACAAATTAATTCAACTAAATTAAAGCTTCTATAAAAAAAAAAATTAAAAAAATCATTAAAAGATTACTGTCGCACGTGGAGAAAAAGCGAGTGATTTATCAGCTAGGCTGCATTCTGTAATCGTAGGTGAACTGCCCGCAAAATATTGGCGACATTCATTAGCAATGAAAGGAGAGATAGATAGTGTTACAATTGACCCAAGCCTATACACGTAATCGTGGTTATAACAAATTTTATTGCAAATATTTAACGTAGTAGGTATTAAGTATATCTCACCTAACAAGTATTTTTTCCTCAGGCCATCATTATGCATTTTCTGAATGATCGTGAGTATACTGTGGTCCTTATATAAAAGCAAATGCTTTCAAACAGGGAAGTCCATGCACTTGTTAAAATTACTTACGTCGTAAAAAGTTACTTTACATTTTATTATTATATGAGTAAACTTAAATCTAAGTACATATATAATTCAATCGATTGTTGTATGTACTCTTTACTGATAACATTATTTATAAATGTACAGTTCGTACTATAGACAATACTCGATGTAATAACATTTATCAAATGTTTATGTACATAGAGTAGAATTTATACACAATTATATCATCTTATACTTTCAAATAGTTTAATCTTTATTTATGTACCTGCTTATTTCATTTGTTCTTATTATACTCTTGAATAAATTCTATTTTAAGTGCTGTTTTCTTAAACTTGGAAATCATTGTTAATTCCAATAAGTTAACTCTTTTTTCTTTCATTCTTGCACACAAGTGCCGTGTTGCGTAGAATTGTTATAATTTATAGTATTTTTTACAGGAATAAAATGGTCATTGTTTTTCTCATTACCTTGTTCAATAATAATATGTAAATTTAGAATTTTATTTATTACATGAAAAGAAGGAAAATAAGGAAATCTATCAAACTTATTATTTATATATTTCATAAATTCCTGTATGTATTATAAACACTTTCTTTAATTTTATTTATTTATCATTGTAATGCTTTGTTTTTAACTTGATATTGCGTTTTATTGTATAATTTAAACATTATTATGTTTACTTTTAGTTGCTTTGAATAAGCCGGTTAGTAGTTGTTAAGGTTTAAGGGTTAAAAACGTTGTTATAAAAGCTTCGAATGTTTGTCAGTATTGTTTTAGATATCTAGTAATGTTGCCATTGTTGTGGATGTCCGACAATAAAAGCTTCGAATGTTAGTCAGTATTGTTCTAGATATCTTGTAATGATGATATTGTTGTGGATATCCGACAATAAAAGCATCGAATGTTAGTCAGTATTGTTTTAGATAGTTGGCAATGCTGATATTGTTGTGGATTTTCGATGATAAGAACTTCAAATGTTAGTCAGTATTGTTTTAGATATCTGGTAATGTTGACATTGTTATGGATGTCCGCGACGAGAAAAACTTCGAATGTTAGTCAGTGTTGTTTTTGATTACCGATAATGTTGAATGTTGATATTATCGTGGACGTCCAACGATAAAATCTGCGTATCCTTCGACAGTATTAGTTTGAGTAACTGAGAATTGCTGACGTTGTGCACGTCCAACATTAAAAGCTGTGTGCTGCGTATCTTGGACAATATAAGTTTGGATAAGTGATATGATACCATTGATATTAAGTGGATGTCCAACGATGATAGCGTTTCCTCGACAACTTCGGGTATCTAATAATGTTGATGTATCAGATGTCCGACGATATAAGCATCGATTGTTAGTCATTATTGTGTTAGATCCGATATAAATATTGATATTGTTTTGGATTTCCTTTGATAAAATTATTATAAATGCTATTGAATTGGTTGCTTTAAACTTAATAATTCGTAGAAAAATAATTTAATTAATAACTTATGGGCACTTTTAAAATGGGTATCTTCTTTCTTCCTTTGCTTTTTTTCTTGCTTGCTTCGAAGATATAAATATTTGAAGTTAAATTAGTTACAGATAATATGCTTAAAAGAAAATTATAGTAATAATTAGAATCTGTGATGCTACTTTTAATACATCAATAAACAATTTTAAACAAAGTGAAAACAAAATACTTCTTTGTGAAATGTAATTTTATAGCTGTGACAACTGGAAAAACAAAGGATTATTATTCACAACTTAGTGGTTGTTAAAAAAATAAATCCAGAAAGGTGTTAGCGTGATCAAGGGTGAGTTAGGTAGAGGTATTGTAGCAGAACAAAAAGTACGACCAACAGCAAGCCCTCAAGTTGTTATCCTCTGGTCAACTTGCCCCTACAGCTCTTATCATTATGAAACAATCTTATCATATAACAAACTACGCCACGAACTCAGTAAAACAGAGGGGACTTCTGAAAGTAAGAGACGGACTTAATGCTTACTAACACATGCTTTTAAAGCCAAGGGAAGAAAAACAATAAGGGTGAAAAACTATCAAAACAATTTTTTCCTACCACTCGTTAAAACCTTTAAAAAATAATGTCGGCTCGCATTTTTGACGCACGCACCAAACACTTTTAAAGGCTCATAAAATAATCGTTCGAAAAAAGTTATGTGTTGATGCGGCGAAATACTTTTTGTTAATAACACTTCTAAAATCATCAAATCTAATGTTTTTATGATTATGATATATGGCCTTTAGGTTCATTCAATCAGTTAACACAAGAGTTCTTGGACTGATAGAAGACTTGATCACTTACTCATAAGCTTATCATCTCAATATAACACATATATTTATATCTACCATCATACCTCGGCTAATTACATCCCTTTTATAAATAAATCATCTTATTATACAAATGACATCTCCTTAATAATTCATTATAAGGCTTCTTCTTAAGACCATACTTCTTAATTATAAGACACCACCCTGATTATTGTTGATTGACCAAGTTTTCCCCATGCCTAAAAGTTCATTGAGTAAGTAAGCGTGTTTCTTTATATAGTTAAAGGTTGGTTTGTTGTCGTCATGGAGTAGTACAAGTTTTTATTGCTCGTGACCAAGTTTTTATAGTTAGTGACGTCATTTTAATGCTCTCAGGGCTGCTCATCTGGTTTTTATGGTGTCGTTCAGTTGTTTAGATGTCAACACGACCTTCAACCCTTGTTAAATTCCTTCTGGAGGAATAAAAATAGATACCGGAAACTTCTTATTTTTAGAGAAAAGGCTTTTTATTTAAAGGAAATTTCTCCGACGGAATTGTTTTAAACTATAACCGTTTCTTAAATTGAAGAAATATTAATTATTGTTAACTTCCTGGACTATTAATATATGTATATTTAAAAAACAAAAAATACAATATGCACAGTTTCTCCTTTTATGCATCCACCTTATGACATGCTCAAGTTAGGAGCTTCTTAAACGTGAACTTCAAATTTAAAATTGGAACTTTATAGGTCGGGGAAAAATCTAACTTCATCTATTCTAAAATTTTTTTTAAATATATTTTTTTTTTAGTTAAACCAATAGCGATAACGCTGTGAAGGGTTAAGTTCGCTAAAACTATTACCTAATAATTGTTTTTATTATGGAGAGAATGCAGTAAGACGCGAGGAAGCTATGTGCCACTTTAATTGGCAGTGTATTTTTATTTTTTTCTGCACCTTAAGTTCTATGCAAAAGCACGATGGTTACAGGGGATAACATAACATTTCTGAGCGAATAAAGAATTCGGCCACTATACATTTAAGCGATTTCATCATAATAGTGAAATATGTCTCACCTCTGATGGATTTGAATGAGATATGTCGGTATAATAATAAATAGTTTACCCAGTCGGTCAATAAATGTAATTATTTTTAATTTTTAACTAATTTCAACGTGCGTAAAGGTATGGTAAGTATGGTGGTCAACGTTTACTAACTTAAGAGTTCCCAGCTTGCCCATTTTTACTTGCGCCGGCTTAAATATATTATCTGTTGCTTAGGCTGCTCTGCTTTTTGATGTAATATAGTCTGCGATGTATATTTGATAAATTTATAATTATCATGTTATTGCTGTTTGACGGATTTTTTTCAGATGTTTAATAAATACTCAAAAACTTATTGTTTTCATAATTTTTTTTTTATAANATTTATATTTATTGATTGCAATGAGTTGCTTTTAAATTTAAACAATGAAGTTTATATATAAGTCCGCGTCTGTATAAAAAACCATGAATGTACATCTGACTTAATTTTTAGTCGTGTCTGTTAATATGACCGTCGCGAACGGTGACCAACTGGTCAAGTTGACCAATGCCATAGGAAAGGCATCTATGGACAAATTTTGACCACCTGCAACTTTTGGTGGGTACCTTCACCTTCAGTGGTTACTTTATGTATGTTTTACGTACTTTTGATGGTATTTCTACGTCTTAAAAAAGCTACCCTGCCAATAAGGTTATTTAGTAGGCTAAACTTGGGTTTATATAGCACGCGTTTGGGCTATATTGATTGTAGATATACATAAAGATACATTCTAGAAACCGGGGTGACATTACTGAATGTTTTCCCCCGCCCTTCCTTCCTTGTGCGTTTGCTCAGAAAGCCGAATATATTATCTAAAAAACAAAACTTTCAAAGGATGGTTTGACTTTTTTGCACCATGTTATGACAGCAATAGATTAATCACTTTAAATCTGAAGGTTAGTTGCGCTAAAAGATGATTCCAAATGAAGTAGATATCATATATTTTATACACAATAACTGTTATTCGTGAATAACTTTAAATCTGAAGGTTAGTTGCGCTAAAAGATGATTCCAAATGAAGTAGACTCTACACAAAAATATTTTCATGTCACATGTCATTCTATATAATCAAATCACTAATACACTAGCGGTAGTTATAAGAAGATTTGCGTTGTGTCTAATTAAATTAATATTTAACTTGATACAATTTAGTCTTTAATTATAATAAATACAATTTAAAACTGCAGTATGTCACATCTTTTGTAATACAATTATTAACCCTTGGAATCTATAATCTCTTATTATAAAGCAATCTTTTTACAAATAAATTTAAAAGAGACCAGTTTAATTAAGTAGGTGGTTAGTATATATTAACCAAATTAAGGATTTTGTCATTTTTAATTTGGTTAGTGATTCAATAACTCGTTCGGTTTCGTCATTATTTTAGATTTGCGTTGTGTCTAATTAAATTAATATTTAACTTGATACAATTTAGTCTTTAATGATAAGAACTTCAAATGTTAGTTAGTATTGTTTTAGATATCTGGTAATGTTGACATTGTTATGGATGTCCGCGACGAGAAAAACTTCGAATGTTAGTCAGTGTTGTTTTTGATTACCGATAATGTTGAATGTTGATATTATCGTGGACGTCCAACGATAAAATCTGCGTATCCTTCGACAGTATTAGTTTGAGTAACTGAGAATTGCTGACGTTGTGCACGTCCAACATTAAAAGCTGTGTGCTGCGTATCTTGGACAATATAAGTTTGGATAAGTGATATGATACCATTGATATTAAGTGGATGTCCAACGATGATAGCGTTTCCTCGACAACTTCGGGTATCTAATAATGTTGATGTATCAGATGTCCGACGATATAAGCATCGATTGTTAGTCATTATTGTGTTAGATCCGATATAAATATTGATATTGTTTTGGATTTCCTTTGATAAAATTATTATAAATGCTATTGAATTGGTTGCTTTAAACTTAATAATTCGTAGAAAAATAATTTAATTAATAACTTATGGGCACTTTTAAAATGGGTATCTTCTTTCTTCCTTTGCTTTTTTTCTTGCTTGCTTCGAAGATATANTCTTTTAAGTCATATTTTAAGGACTGAGTTTTTTTTTATCATTATTTTTTCATTTTGTTTTATATTTGTTAATCTTATTGCTGTTATATTTCGGTTCAATCTCTGTTACTCTCTCAGACTCTCGTTTTTTTGCGTGTGTGTATTTAATATTTATATTTATTGATTGCAATGAGTTGCTTTTAAATTTAAACAATGAAGTTTATATATAAGTCCGCGTCTGTATAAAAAACCATGAATGTACATCTGACTTAATTTTTAGTCGTGTCTGTTAATATGACCGTCGCGAACGGTGACCAACTGGTCAAGTTGACCAATGCCATAGGAAAGGCATCTATGGACAAATTTTGACCACCTGCAACTTTTGGTGGGTACCTTCACCTTCAGTGGTTACTTTATGTATGTTTTACGTACTTTTGATGGTATTTCTACGTCTTAAAAAAGCTACCCTGCCAATAAGGTTATTTAGTAGGCTAAACTTGGGTTTATATAGCACGCGTTTGGGCTATATTGATTGTAGATATACATAAAGATACATTCTAGAAACCGGGGTGACATTACTGAATGTTTTCCCCCGCCCTTCCTTCCTTGTGCGTTTGCTCAGAAAGCCGAATATATTATCTAAAAAACAAAACTTTCAAAGGATGGTTTGACTTTTTTGCACCATGTTATGACAGCTCATGGAGTTATTGGTAGCTATGGATTTAAAATAATTATTTACAAAAAATGTTTTTTTTTCAGTAAATTTAAAAAAATATATATATATCTGCGAGAAATTTTCTTTTTCAGTAAAATGTTTTTATATTTTATTTTTTTTTCGGTGCGCAGCTATTTTCATTCCGAACTAGGTGTATAATCTAATTTTTAATTTAGATTTAAATTTTGTTTCTCTTAAAATGTTAAGGTCTACTAACACGCGTATCCATTGCGTTACAATGTTTGCAGCTGAAATAACCTGCAAAATTGGGACTACAAATCTTTTTTTTTTTTTTTTTTTTTTTTTTTATCTTGTCTTATGAATACGTGCGAAAATTTACGAACAGTTAATTTTTCTTATAATTTTAGCGAAAACAAAACAGAAGTCTAAAACTGTTGCTCATTTTGTAAATGTATTTATTTTATTTTTTAAATTTATTTAACCTTAAAAAAAAAAACCATTTAAGCATGTTTTAAAGATACTTATAAAATATATAAATGCGTATTTATACTTATTTGGTCATTGACATCTACAGATATACGCTTGTACTTAGAGTATATATATGTATGATGTATTTAATATAATTTTAAATTCTCTGCTAATGGGAAGTTGTTTGGCATGTTTAGACATCAACATAAGAACAAGGTTTAAGATAATATACTGAGAAATAAAAAAAGTAGTTAAGATTTCTTTTTGGTACAAAGTAATTTAGGCTTGAGGCCAAGATACTTTGAACATCTATAAGACCTGCTCGCGTCACTCCTACCTTTAATATAAACATTTATTAAAACCAAACCTACCATCCAAACATTTTGCTTTTTAACTCCTTGTCTTCTTTTTCGTTGTAAGTGAACCCTCGTGCTAAAATAAGACTAAAAATAACATGAGAATAAAAAAAGAGAAAATTACAAACTCTCTTTAAGCTCTCGATCAACGACACCGGAGCTGCATAAATTATATTTTTCCTTTTCTTTTTTACTTTTATTTATTTATTTTTATTTATTTATTTTTATTTTTCTTTGTATTATTATTTCTCTTCGTATTTAGCTTTGAGTTTTTCTTTTTTATTACTTCTTTTAAGTCATATTTTAAGGACTGAGTTTTTTTTTATCATTATTTTTTCATTTTGTTTTATATTTGTTAATCTTATTGCTGTTATATTTCGGTTCAATCTCTGTTACTCTCTCAGACTCTCGTTTTTTTGAGTGTGTGTATTTAATATTTATATTTATTGATTGCCATGAGTTGCTTTTAAATTTAAACAATGAAGTTTATATATAAGTCCGCGTCTGTATAAAAAACCATGAATGTACATCTGACTTAATTTTTAGTCGTGTCTGTTAATATGACCGTCGCGAACGGTGACCAACTGGTCAAGTTGACCAATTTCCTATGGCATCTATGGACAAATTTTGACCACCTGCAACTTTTGGTGGGTACCTTCACCTTCAGTGGTTACTTTATGTATGTTTTACGTACTTTTGATGGTATTTCTACGTCTTAAAAAAGCTACCCTGCCAATAAGGTTATTTAGTAGGCTAAACTTGGGTTTATATAGCACGCGTTTGGGCTATATTGATTGTAGATATACATAAAGATACATTCTAGAAACCGGGGTGACATTACTGAATGTTTTCCCCCGCCCTTCCTTCCTTGTGCGTTTGCTCAGAAAGCCGAATATATTATCTAAAAAACAAAACTTTCAAAGGATGGTTTGACTTTTTTGCACCATGTTATGACAGCAATAGATTAATCTGACGCGCTTCTAAAACGCATTAACATGAACACATTAAGACTTCAAGTTCAATTCTGGTCAAGATTTTTTTTTTCACAATACTAATGCAATTTTATTTTCTCGTGTTTCTTTAATTTCCTGAACAATATCAGTTTATTTCAGGACGCGAGATGGAGCACTTAACTGTGATTATCCGAAAGATACGTGGCTTACCTCTTTAGTTCTTAAACCATCACCAATTAGATGTCACTTATCGGTTGCTCCATGTAGTCTGAGTTTGGAAATAGTGTCGAAGTTACGCTGATCAATTTCCCTTTTCGTATTTTATTCACTGTTTTGGTGAAGTTTGAATATAATTAAATCACGCTGGAAGTAAATAAAATCAGCAATTTACATTTAAAAAATCCTAACAAAGTGTTAAATAATAACTTGTGTATTTTCCCACATGATAATATATTAAAGGGTGTGAAAATTAATGTACATTAAAGTAACTGTTAATGTGATTGTAAAAATTAATTATTATTTTAGGTATTAAACTTAATTCCTATGTATTTTACATCAATAAATAATAATTAATGTATTTTTTTAAAGTTCTTACTTTGAACGTTGTATAATTTATGGATTAAGATTAACATCTTAATTCCAATATCAATACACGTAAATGGTCTTGTAATTTGTAATAAAAATCCTTAGAATTTATCGAGTTGCATATG
Organism: Gerris buenoi; assembly: GCA_001010745.2. NCBI lineage: Eukaryota > Metazoa > Arthropoda > Insecta > Hemiptera > Gerridae > Gerris > Gerris buenoi. Next base: position 339,550 of record KZ651209.1, read on the forward strand.
TATTTATATATTTTAACCAATCAGCGAGATGGTTTGTCTATAAATGGAGAATTCTAGGGGAGTAGTGAATGTTTAGCTAGCTATAATAATAGTCTTCAGTTTATTTATTCCTTTTAACAGATGTATTAATCCTTGAGCTAGATACCGGTGAATGACGCTCTCCTCAGAATAAATCAGCGAATAAATAACTTTATACATATATGTATTTGAGTATATGTAAACACCAAGTCCATATATGTACCTTGAGTTGACAAATAGAGGAGACCGGATTTAATTTTGAATGCTTACCCAATAGGCATTAAGTCACAAGCTTGTGTGAAATATTGTCATTTGGCATATGGAACAATGCGTCTATTGAGTGACTTAATCTTTTTATAAACTCCGATTTGCTTTCCAATGTATATCCTATTAATGCTTTATTGTTTAACTTGATTTCTTTTTATTCTCTCTTTTAAAGTTTTTTTTATATTGATCGATCTGTTATGTTTTTTTATTTAATGAGTTAACCTCTTTTAGAACTGTGAGAATGAGGTTGTTCAAATAGAAAATGTTCTAGAATGAGGCAATGATGCAGATATGTCAAGAATGGTGATCAAATGACGGAATTGCAGTAAAGATTCCTTGTATTCTCTTAACTATTAAAACGGTTAATTAAACGGCAAAGAAACTAAAGAACAAATTAGAAAAGAATGTATTTCAACAAATCAATATTTTACACAAACTCTCTCAAATACATATTTTCTATACCACGTAAGCGTATGTTTATGATTGTTCAAATATGATAATGAATTTGTATACGTTATAAGGTCATCGGAGCAAAATTAAAAGTTTTTATCTGAACCGATTTCAATATGCATATATAAGGATTTAACTGTGACAACTTCTGGAACTTAGGAAAACAAAAGCCCTTTAAATGGATTTTTAGTAACCAATTAAATTTTTTGGGTGTATTACTTAGGTTCACATCGCTTAGCTATTCTAATGTCACTTAAGTTATGTTATATGCAGTTTATCTGGTGTTTGCTATTACTAGAAATTCTTATACCACTCAGATTATATTTTCATTTCACCATATTAATGTGTTTATTACTGTAGAACCTCAATATTTCGAAATTCAAGAGAGTATGTTTTTAACTTTGTGTTATCAAGGTTAGATTCTTAACAATCTTGAATTAGCAAGGAACCGGAAATCACTTTGATTTACCGATAATTTCAATTTTCAAGCTATGCAGGTTCCACTGTTTTAATATATAATTAAGTTACTACACCACTAAGGTTATATTCCATATCAGAAATGACTCAAATGACTTTATTTAATTAACATTCTTAATAAGACGCAAAAAAATCATCACTTTATCATGTATTCAGACTTAATTAAGTTATTTATTAAATGACAAAATGATTAGAGTGTGTTGAAGGTAAGACATACAGACATATTAAGGATTAAGTATGTAGGAAGACGTGTGTAGGTATATTATAGAGTGTCTGTCTGCACAAAGTTGGATGGAGGACATGATTATTAGATAATCAGTATCCTGGGTCGATGTAATCAGATGTTTGGGGGCTTTGTATAAGATTAAAACCTGCTATTAGGCCTATCTTGTTATACATAACATCACAGCTAATGCTTTTCAATTAGTACCACTACTTTGCACTCGGATTACCTTCCCTACAAATTACTCAATGCTCTATAGTCCTATATAACAGACCAGGTAACTTTCTCCTCGTATAAAATATGTCATTTAAGTTTAATCTCACGTTCTATTCGTGTTTTGTAAAGTCTAAAGAGTATGATTAATTTTCTGTAGCTATATAATTAGTTTTAAGAAATTTTATCTTGATTAAAGTTGTTAATAAAATCTATTTTTGTACCATAAATTTATATTATTGTAAGCAAATTTGGAGAAAAGAAAATTTTATATTATGGAAGTTCACAAAGATAGGTATCCAACTAGTAAATAAATAAATAAATAACCAGGACAACCATTATATGAACAGCATAAAAAATTAAATTTAGCTTTTATTTTTATTGCGCTGCGCTCTTAAAATTACGAAAAATGTATATTTCTCTTTCTTATGATAATAATAACTAAGAAGTAAAGATTATAATCTACTTTATTTGATGTTTTATCCTTAACTTACAACTCATTAAATGTTCCTTTTACTAAAATAAAATTCCAAGTAACAATTACTTTCGATCAATGATGTTGTGAAATGACCAGTTCAATTCTTTATTTAGCTATTTTTGAACTCAAGATACGTTTAAAACTGCTTTTGCTTCAATAGCATTTAATTATCGGTTATAGTCATAAAAAGTTATGGGCCTGAATAAATAAATTTTATCTGTTTTTATATTTTTTTTTAAAAAATACATGAAGTATGTATGTATGAAAAAGGAATTGTTGCATGTAATTTTATAGTTTAATTTAAAAAAATATAATAACTGTTTAGCAATGAAAAATATATACTAGTAATACATTTTTATTATTGAATCTATTCCAAAAGAAATTTAAATGATTATAAAAATACATTAAGTTACAAATCATATGGTGAACTCCTATAAAAAATTACTTGTTTCTACTAAAATGTCGTTGAAACTTTCTCATTGGTAAATAAATCTTAATCATTTCAATAAAATAAATTATTTTATTGCCGAGCTTAATAGCCGCTTTTATCTTTAATAATCGATCTCTTTGATCAATTCTTCCTTTTAAAGTTTGTTAAATCTAAGTGACTTAACTTTAACAGAATTTCGATGTGTACTATTAATCGTTCTTAATCAGTTGTATTAAAGATTGACAATAAACACAAACCAATAATGACCATTTTAATTAATTGTTACTTCATTAGATTGTTACTCCTCTATGTGTTTCTACAATATAAATGACTGTATCTAAATAACCATTAAGACAGAGAGATGTTTAGTCTAATGTACATGGGACAAAGGGATATCACACTCAGAAGAACATTTCGTACACCTTCTTTAGATTGTCACTACTTTCTGTTTTCTTTATAAGGAGAGTAACAATTTAAAAAAGTTTCAATTGATCTTTGATTCAGTTTATTGGTAATGCTTAATTTATAACATATTAGTAGTTTCGTAGTTTTTATTTATAACATTTTTGTGATATTAACTCATAATTGAAATAAAACACTATTTAGTTTTTGGTACCAAAAACTACCTAGTTTGTACTTAACCACTGACGATGGCAGACATGCCGAAACCGGTTTGGTGTGATGTGTAAATACTTGTGTTAAAGACAATTAAAAAGTTACCAAAAACTAAATAGTGTTTTATTTCAATTATGCTTAATTTATAGTTAAGTCTGTGTGCATAATATCCACTCAATTAGCCCAACGTGAATTTTGGGTGTTAACTATACGATAAAAAAAACTTGGAGAACAACATCAATTTATTTTTGATAAACCGTTATATGAAATTATACTTGAATTATAAATTACCTTTCTTATGGAGTAATTTCCAATAATATTTACCAATTTATTTTTGGAGACCCTTTCATAATTTGTAATCTTTATGTTTTAATATTGACCACGGTTGGTAATGAATTTGGTTGCTGGAGAGAGGACCTGGGAATATTTTAGTATCAAAAAGAGCTGGATTGGCAATTAAAATAAATCAGATATTCTAACATTTCAAAATTTGTACATTCATTCAAGTTTTGTTATAAATAAATAAATTTTAATCACAGTTTAAAAAAAAAAAATTCAAGAGTGATGTTATGTAGAATTAAAAACAATAAATGTTTATGGAATAATTGCTCCTTTAGTAGTCAGGGTGCCCATAGGCAAAAAAGTCACTTATACATATACTCTTTCCAAACCTTTTTGTATGGCTTGTTTAGGCCAAGTCTGACACCGTTTCCCTCTGTGACTTTTTTTTAGTTTTGGGGCGTTTTTTTATTATTTGAACCATACAATTTTGACGCGTCAGACTTGAAAATCGGAAAAAGTTCTGCGTCAGACAATTCATGATCATCACTATGATCAATCTATGATCTCATTTGCCAATTCACACCACAAACTTAATTCAAATAATAAATATTATTTTTTCATTTGACCGTCGCAGCACAAGGATACGAATTTGTATTTAACACTGCATTTAATTTTAGCCTCTTTGGGGTGTGAATTTGCCAAGTCAGAAAAGGTATGTATAAGTGACTTTTTTGCCTATGGGTACCCTGACTATAGTTTTAAAAATATTTAAACTTATTTTTTTATGTAATACCATTATTAGAAAATAGTAAAAAAGTTAAAATGTATAATTATCTTTCAGAAAAGAAAGAGATAAAGTTAAAAATACCACGAATATATAATTATGGGTGGTTTGTTTGTTTTTTCTCGTTTACAATTCAAAGTGATCATTTATACAAATAATTTCTCTCAACTCAACCGCAAAACTTTGAACAATCTTTTGGAACTCAGAAAAATAATTGCGGGCTTGGTTAAAAATGGAACACAAATATAAATTAAGGAAAATGAGACTAGTTGACTATCTTTCAAATATTATAGCGTGTTCACTTATTAAATAGAATATATGGTTTTTAAAATAGACTGCCAATTAGTGTGGAACATAGCTTCCTTGCATCCTATCACGTACCTTATTGATTTTATGCTTTTACAAGCCATTATTGTCTAATTTATTTCCCCAGGTTTTTTTTTTACATTAATTAAAGTATAAATTTAGCAAAAATTAAAGAGCGCAGTCAATTGAAATTAATTTGGGGCTCTCTGTGGTCTTCTTTCGACAAACCATCCAAATTTCATAAAAATTCTGATGGATTTTTAACAAAATTAATGTGACAAAACCAAACAAATGATAACAAAAGAAAGCCAATAATGAATAATTAGTCGAAATATAGTCATAAAAAGGCGAAAAATGGTTGTTTAATTCTTTAATTAAACCCTTTTAACGACCCAATCAAAAATATATAATTAATCTGGGGGCACGGCAGTGCCCCCGCCAATCCGAGCACAGCCGTACCATCCGTTACTGGAACCAACTCACACAATTTGGACCCCCTCTATTGTCCCATTAAAGATACTTAGATATATGAAATTAATTTTAATTTAAAGTTCATGACAAACTGAACCGGAAATAAAAATTTCACACCTCTACCCATAGTAGTTCATAAGATATATGAGCCTAAAGTTTTGTTATTTCGTCACTCACTCACTCACTCATGTATACAAATTTTTACCCACTTCCGCTACAGCTAGAGACTTGGGATTTTCGCCATTCGACGCGCCATAAGATAAGTAACACATTAGGGTCGAAACGTCTTTGAAATAAATTTATGACATTCAACTAACTTTGATTGCTTTTAATTACACCTTTTAAAAATACATCAAGAAAAAAAAGTACTTCTTTAGATTGTTACTCCCCTGTTTATTTAGAACATAAATTACAGACTAAATAACAATTAAGAGAAAGAGATCTTTAGTATAAAATGAAATAATGTATATAAAGGAATGTCATACTGCTGCTTTTATAAGGGGATTATGGGGGACAGTCTAAATAAGAACATTCGGTACTCCTTCTTCCTTTGATTGTTACTCCCCTCTGTTTTCTTTATAAGGGGAGTGCGACAATCTAAAGAAGTTCCGAAAAACATTATTTATAAAGTATGTTCATTATGAGAAATTTTTTCTTGAGTTTACTCTGACATATATCATATATCTAGTTATATAATAAAGCTTAGTTGCTCCTGCGACTTTCTCGAAAGCTCTCTCAAGATTTTAAAACTGTTTGAATTAATTAAATCGCTGTTCAAGGGTCCGTACCGCCCACGACGGAAAACCACAAGTTAACACCTCACCTACCCTAGAAATCAATCCTAAGTTAGACACATTATATCTGAAACGAACTATATCATGTAAACTATAAGACTTCACTTCGGAATGTTCACTTAATAATCTTTACATAGACTCAACCATTAATTGATATTGTAGTATGAGTCTCCAGTAGTATGATATCCAGTTATTTATTAAATGACAAAATGATTAGAGTGTGTTGAAGGTAAGACATACAGACATATTAAGGATTAAGTATGTAGGAAGACGTGTGTAGGTATATTATAGAGTGTCTGTCTGCACAAAGTTGGATGGAGGACATGATTATTAGATAATCAGTATCCTGGGTCGATGTAATCAGATGTTTGGGGGCTTTGTATAAGATTAAAACCTGCTATTAGGCCTATCTTGTTATACATAACATCACAGCTAATGCTTTTCAATTAGTACCACTACTTTGCACTCGGATTACCTTCCCTACAAATTACTCAATGCTCTATAGTCCTATATAACAGACCAGGTAACTTTCTCCTCGTATAAAATATGTCATTTAAGTTTAATCTCACGTTCTATTCGTGTTTTGTAAAGTCTAAAGAGTATGATTAATTTTCTGTAGCTATATAATTAGTTTTAAGAAATTTTATCTTGATTAAAGTTGTTAATAAAATCTTTTTTTGTACCATAAATTTATATTATTGTAAGCAAATTTGGAGAAAAGAAAATTTTATATTATGGAAGTTCACAAAGATAGGTATCCAACTAGTAAATAAATAAATAAATAACCAGGACAACCATTATATGAACAGCATAAAAAATTAAATTTAGCTTTTATTTTTATTGCGCTGCGCTCTTAAAATTACGAAAAATGTATATTTCTCTTTCTTATGATAATAATAACTAAGAAGTAAAGATTATAATCTACTTTATTTGATGTTTTATCCTTAACTTACAACTCATTAAATGNATAATGTGTGTGTGTGTGTATAGAAGCAGACCGCGAATGTTTTTTCGTGCTTTTATTAATTAGTTTCTTGTTTCTTAACTCTACTTTCAGTATATTATTAAATTTAAAACTCAAAATTAGATCTGACGTTTCTTTAGTTTTTTTTTTAAATATGACTCGTATTTTTATTTTTTTAAATTCGTAATTGGCCATCACTTAAAAGGTATTTGTTTTATTAATCAGTCTTTTTCACTAAAACTTATTTTCATGTTGTTTCCAACAACAACCTACTTGTTACTTTTCATTTAAAGGGAAAGTTTTGGGATGAAACGAAAATTTGATTTTTAGATTTCGTTGTATTTTCATGTTTTGAGGTCCCATGAGTCCATGAAAAGTGGATTTTAAAAAAATATGTGTATGTCGTCTGTCTGTTCAGAAGTCTGGAGCCTAAACTAATGGGCCGACTTTGACGAATTTTTTTATGCATGTTTCTAGAAATAAAATGTAGCTCCAAATTTTGGTACGCTACCCGAAAAAGCTCTGAAAAATGGGGGGGGGGGAATTATTTCTCGAAAACTGATCTGACGCTTTTGATTAAACAATTGTAAAATGTAGTCCATTTAAACTCTATTTCTAATGGTATAAGCCGTTTTCCCGGGAAAAATCCAGTTCCTGAGAAAATAGCTTTTAACGCGGATGGTGGCCGGGTACGATTCTCCGCCGAGGATTAGTTTTATGATACTTGTAAAATGTTCAATAATAATTAAATGTACCTATGAAAACTAATACATGGAAAACACTGGGCTAAGTAATTATGAACTCGTATACGAGAAAGTTTGTCTGACTTATCTCGGACCGATTTTTTAGGGACGAATTGACGTCCTCAATCTAAGATTTACCCTATATAAAAGTTGCTCTAATTTTAATAAATGTATAATAATTTATTATTTAGTCTTAGATATGCGTTTAATCTATATTTCTCCCTCTCTTATCATAAATATGATGATTCTAGGCATAGGATAAATCCTCATGTTTCCAATGACAATTCATCCCGATCTATGCCTAAAATCAACATGTTAGAGATAAGAAAGGGAGAACTACAGAAAAAAATATATCCCGCTACTTTAACTCGAACCACGGACGTTTAGATTTACTTGGAACCCTATAGGTTACCTAACCGCGGAGATATAGCACACCATTTATTTGATACCAGTACTTCATCTCTGGCTTCTAACGATAAATGTCTGCTGATGAGTTAAAGAGTTGCTATAACTGTTGTTAAGTGATGCTTCAGCGCCACGAGCCGATTTGACATTAACTGATTTTATAACCATGCGATTACTCAAATAGCCACCTCTATTATTAATGCATACAACTTAATTTGCTTCCTCAGGCTCTATCCCACTTAGCTTTTAGACAATTCTATCTTTCAATGCAAATACTTAAGTGCATATTATTTTCTATATTTTACGTCTTCTAATATGTAATAGCTCTTAATATTAACCACCTTTACAAGTGGGTGTATTTCGCCCAGGCTAGCGTTTTTTAAATCCAATCTGACATAACTATTAACAGTTATTATCTATTAACTATTGTTTACTAATGTATATTTAACTATCACGAGGTGCAACATCCATTACGTTCAATGCTTCTTAAAGTTATGATGTCAGATTTTTGTATCTCTATCTTTTACTGAACTTAATTGACATATAATTTATCATTCTTAACTCTTCATACAGTAGACAACTTACCTACTTATATTATGTTGTTTGAAATACGATGTGTATATCTTAAAAATATTCAGTTGATTCGTGACACCATCTTCAACTATTATATTGTTATTAAATGAAAATATGAGGGAAGTATATAGACAAATAAATGTACTTACTTTTAAATAATCTTTAAAGCTACAATCAATCAGAAAAAAAAATTTTTCTTAATCGCATTTCCTTTTAAACGGCTCATTTAGTTATCTACCTAGAATTCTAGTTATTAACTCTAATTAATTATAATAGTTCATTAAACATAATTAATTTAAATATTATTTCTCTAAAACTTTCATTTTAATCAGTTAAAAAATATGAAATTGATGATTTGATGTAGGTTATTATTATCGTTATTATATTTTTTCAAACAACCATTCCTACAAGATTTAAAAGTTGTAATTTTCTTTAAAAGTATAGTAAAAGGTTAGCAAAATCTAAAAAAATAGTGGTAACATCTTGGTTCTAAAATTGTATAACTTTCTAATAATATCTTGAGAATTGATTGGTAGTTTAAAGTTTTTACTTTCACTAGTTGCTAATTTATTACTTGTATGTAAGCTCTAGTTAAATACGAAATACGAGTAGATAGTATCTCGGTTCAAAGTTAGATTAGTCTAGCTTTCTTCACTCCTTATTCATTTTAAATTAAAAAAAAATTTAAATTTCGAAAATTCATGTAGACAGTGATTTTTCCCTTGTTTTGAAGGACAAGTGTGCACATTTTCATCGAGATCAGGCTAAAACTGTAGATTTGTATAAAGAACATACACATACGTTGACTTTTTGACTTCTATATTTTTCCATGTCACCTTTCCAAAATGTACATAAGAACAATTACTGTAATCTTAAAGAGCTTTTCAACGGTGTGCATCATGAAGGGTTTTTATTTACCCCGTACCCCTTGCCAATGCGTTGATTATATGTCAGTCAGTCAGTCAATCAGGACTTAGCCACTTATATTAGAGATTATTGTTTACTCTAGTTCGCAACTTTATACCAATGACCTCTCATTTATTGGATTTGTCTTTATAACTTTTGTAGCCAATTGAAGTTCGTACGCTTTAGCGGTTAGAATTAAAAATAGGGCCTTTGGGCGGTGACCTTTGCCTTGAATGGTGTGCACATCCCAACGTTTCGCTCCAAATACTAGAAGCATCTTCAGGGATGTTCATGGCTCATGGTGCTAGTTGATGTTCAGTTTGTTCACCACTGAGGAGCTTCTTGCATTAGGAGCGAAAAATCCTGATACTCACCCTTCGAGACTGATACTCACCCTTGAAGACGGAACTTCTTAATATAGTCAATATTGCATTCACTGATGATTTCTTTGTATTCAAAGTGTTCTTTCTCTTTACTTCCGCTCACTTTTTTATCTTGGGATTGATGCCTTGGGAACGTTTATATTGAACAGCCAGCGGTGTGCTGTATTGGTACCTTATACGTATAAGTTTATCTTATCTCCCGCTTACAGGATTCGCGGTTTTACTACAAGGTTTTACAGATGTATGGACACTTGTATACAACAAATTACACGAATTCTTAGCTTTTTAACCTAATGCATTTTTTGAAATTTAGATATTTATTCTTTATCGCCGTAATTAAAGTCGTAATCAAGGTCGCTGCTGATATATTGCGTATACTGTTAATATAATGTGGTTTATAAACGAAAAACTTTCAACTTTTTTGTTTGTAGTTCTATAATGGCTTCTGAGCTTTTACCATACGAAAACATTGTGATCATTCAGAAGAATGCTTTTTTTAAGCCTTCAAATTCAAAATTCTCATTATAAATGAAAAGTTCTCATCCGATTTTGTTTGGTTTGACGATAATAGCCCATGGATGAGCCCATATTAATTTTTGCGCGCATTTAATATTTAATAAATATAAGTTTCGCCCACCTAGGAATCAAAATTGGTCCAAAAAATCTCACTTTCAACTCCTTTTCCATCATTCTATCTGGAAGCTGTGTGCCAAATTAGTTAGAAGACTATTTTTAAACTTTACACCTATTTTAATTTCGGCAATAAACTAATAAATTTGGCTGTTAGTGGTATATGTATTTACGTTGAGTATAACTATCTGTTACTTCTTTAGATTGTTACTCCCTTGTTCTTTTTTAGAATATAAATAACTTTGATTAAACAAGCATTATGGCCAAGGGATGTTTAGTCCAGTGTACTTAGGGGCAAAGGAACATCAAACTTATGTTTTTATAGGGGAGTAACAGTCTAAAGATGAACATTCCACATACCTTCTTTAGATTGTTACTCCCCTCTTATTTTTTTATGGGGAGTAACAATATAAAGAAGAGCCAACTAACTTAAGATGGGAAAGGTTTAGGGTGGGATGTTAGCGTATTCGCAATTCACCTAAAAGCAATGCAGAAGCAACGATATATCTAGTGACGTTTCGAATCCCAGATAGGTGAGATTTATTTTACACTTATAATAATTACAAATTATTACGGTCCGAAACTATAATTTACCCTTTCTTGTAGTGAACAAAGAATACTGTAAAAAGAAGAACGTATGATAAAGTGAACAAATTGTGTTGTGAAGTACATTCTTGACCTGGTATGCAATTAATAAAGCACACGACTACTATTAGCTTTTTAATTTACATTTTAAATATATTCAGCACGGGGTATTTCCTGGAGAAAAAATAATGTCTAACACGAAGTGTGAATCTCATAAATACTTAAAAATTTGCTAAATGATAAAAAATTACACAAATAAAATAATCGTGTATGAAATATTAAACGAATTAATGTTGATATTTGTATTCCGTTCAAATTAAAATGAATATGTTCTCGCGGATTTTTTTTCCATTTTTAAATAATGATTATTCTAGAATACAATTCATGATTCAGAGTTGATTAGAGAACAATTTGTCCTTTTTTATGCAAGGAATATACGACAGCCTCTTGAAAGAGAGATATATTGTCACAGTTATTTTTAGTGACATTACTGCATCTATATACCTTTTTCTCCGACTATAATATTTACTAAGAGTGGCATGAGAGTGAAGTCAATTCCGTCATGGCTAAATCTCATTTGTTAAGGAAACAATATATTTCCATACGCCACTGTGATTAGCTTATTTAAGATATCTTTCTCTCTATATAACTATTACGTATTATAAATGTAAATAGTTTAGACACACTATTTCTGACAAGTGACAAATGAAATATTTTTTTAGAAACTATTTTTTTATTTTTTCGAATAGAAACTTTCACCATACTCGTTTATATTTCTATATTAAGTTAAAATGTCAGGTTGTCAAAAATGAAAGACTGGTTCTTTTCTTATTTCTGTAATAAGAATTTTTTATTTTAAAACGTGATTTCATCCTTTTTTGCAATTTTTAATCTAGAATTATAATAAATGTAACTTATTTTGAATTTCATAAAATACATTTTTTAAATTGGAACTGATTAAGTTAGGGGAATTTTTTTTTTTTTTTTTTTATTAANAGAATGCTTTTTTTAAGCCTTCAAATTCAAAATTCTCATTATAAATGAAAAGTTCTCATCCGATTTTGTTTGGTTTGACGATAATAGCCCATGGATGAGCCCATATTAATTTTTGCGCGCATTTAATATTTAATAAATATAAGTTTCGCCCACCTAGGAATCAAAATTGGTCCAAAAAATCTAACTTTCAACTCCTTTTCCATCATTCTATCTGGAAGCTGTGTGCCAAATTAGTTAGAAGACTATTTTTAAACTTAACACCTATTTTAATTTTGGCAATAAACTAATAAATTTGGCTGTTAGTGTAATATATATTTACGTTGAGTATAAGTATAACTAACTGTTACTTATTTAGATTGTTACTTCCCTGTTCTTTTTTAGAATATAAATGACTTTGATTAAACAAGCATTAGGGCCAAGGGATGTTTAGTCCAATGTTCTTCGGGGCAAAGGAACATCAAACTTATGTTTTTATAGGGGAGTAGCAGTCTAAAGATGAACATTCCACAAACCTTCTTTAGATTGTTACTCCCCTCTTATTTTTTTATATGGGGAGTAACAATCTAAAGAAGAGCCAACTAACTTAATATGGGAAAGGTTTAGGGTGGGATGATTACGTATTCGCAAATCACCTAATAGCAAAGCAGAAACACGGATATATCTAGTGACAGTGACGTTTCGAATCCCAGATAGGTGAGATATATTTTACACTTATTATAATAATTAAAAATTATAGTTACGGTTCGAAACTATAATTTACCCTTTCTTGTAATGAACTTCTTTTCGCAAAGAATAATGTAAAAAGAAGAACGTATGATAAAGTGAACAAATTGCGTTGTGAAGTACATTCTTGACCTGGTATGCAATTAATAAAGCACACGACTACTATTAGCTTTTTAATTTACATTTTAAATATATTCAGCACGGGGTATTTCCTGGAGAAAAAATAATGTCTAACACGAAGTGTGAATCTCATAAATACTTAAAAATNCAGAAAGTATCATGTAAAAATTGGTATTACAAACTTTAAGACGGATTTACTGAAGACCGAAATTTCTGTATACCTCATTTAAATGTGTAATTTTATTTACATTTCTCATTTCCCTTCTTGTATACGTAATATGTAGCGATAGAAGTTATGGTAATGGCGTGAACTTTAAATTTTGAGCATAAACGTACAGCTTAAATGTAAAGCCTAAACTACTTGACCGATTTCGATAAATTTGGCTTACATGTTAGAAAAATGTTACCATGAGGTGAAATCGAGGAATTAATTGTATCCGCCTCTCCCAAATAAAAACTTGAAAGAACATTATTTCCTACAATTCCAACGATTTTGTTTAATAATTATAAAATTTCGAATATCGTTTATTATAACTTAAATTAACAAACAAGTTAAAGTTAGCTCTTAAAAACGAAGTCAATTGATTTATTAAATAAGTTTCTCAAAAAAGTCACATTTATTAAACTTCAAGTTTAACAGTGAACTTTAATAAATCTGACCATACAAGTCTTTCAGGAAAAATAATCAAGTTACCGCGATAGTGATGGAAAAATGTTAACAACAACCTGTATGTTTTATAAATTATTTAATTAGATTTTATTGGTTTTAAATTTAGTGTAAGATGTTTGCGTTTTTTGCAACGATATTTTTATTTTCGGCGAATAAATAAATTTAAATAATTAGTTTCACAAAAATTAAAAGAAATAATATATTAATTATTTATTAGTTTATAGACTTGAACTTACAATACATATTGTTATAATTGATTTATTGCTAAAAGAAAAAACGCAATAAATAAAACTTATGACAAATATAAGTATTTAAAGTAATATATACAAAAAACTTGAATGTTCTTAAAAGAATACATTAATAGTGTGTATTAAAAATTAGATTAATAAACTTTTAATGATTGTGAATAATGTATCTGCAAGTGTAAATATTTATTTTCCAAAACAAAAAAAAATTGTATATATGTTATATAATAATCTAGATATGTTGTATTTTGTAAAAATAAAAAGCAATAAAATATCCTTTTAACCTTTATAGTTTTNTATAACGAAAAACTCAGTAACATTTTATACTTTTAAAAAAGTTGATATATCATACAAATCGATTGGCATTTAATCCATTTGTACTCAGTTGCTAAAAATAATTTTACTTTTTATACGAACACCAATATTTGGACATTAAGTTTCGATGTGCATACTTGTAAATGCACCAAACAAGATGTATATTTTTTCCAGGATATAGTCAAGAAAAAACAGAAAAATGTATATAAGATCTTATTTTCAGAGAACTACTGTTGCACTTTTATTACCTTTTTGTGTTTCCTTTTATTATCATGATGCACTTTCGGTTTTGTTCTTTCTTTCTTTTTAAATTTTCTTATCGATGGTTCTTTATGACTGCTTCTTTTAATTCGTCGTGTTCATTCCTATTAACCAGGTATAATTAATTAAAACTGCAATGAAAAATTGTAAATTAGTATGGTGTGTTATATTTTACACACATATAAGTATAATATATATATATATATATATATGTGTGTGTGTGTGTGTGTGTGAGTGTGTGTGTGTGTGTGATGTGTGAGTCTGTGTG